>LR990649.1:16888234-16950727 GCA_905147715.2 Xestia xanthographa | reverse complement strand
TCTGTTCTACACATCAAACAAAGTAACTCGACGCAAAAAATATTGCTGGGAAACGACTTTTTCAATACACTTCCTCGAAAACTGGTCCATAACGCACTACGATTAGGTACAACATGCAATGTATTTCACACGCGTGCGTTTTTTTCCATTTTCCCGCACGTGTGCGGGAATGAAAATTGCCACAGATAAATATACCTATATTTAGTCTAAATTGGTTCAATGCCTATAATCTGAAGTGAATGTTTTTTTTTTTAAATTTCGGCTAAGCACTACGCGTCTATAAACGGCATAAATATTTTTTGAATATTCAAATTGTGTTTATAAATAGAACTAGTATTTGCGTGGGTGCGCGAGCTGCGCGCAGCTCGCGTGTTGTCGTGTTCTTGAGAAGTATTCCTTACCATCATAAAATTTTGAGAATCCATAGGAATCCTTAAAATAATTGGAAAATCCGTTACAACTACCCCTATATCAGTATGAAAACCCTTAAGAACCCCTAAAACATTATAAAATTAATTTAAAAAAAAAACCTAATAATTTAAAAGTAAAAAACCTTACTTAAAAACTGAGACCAATTAAAAAAAACAACCCTAAAGTTGCTTGTTGTCGCCCCTTTTTTTTTTTTTTTTTTTTTTTTTTCGGATGGGATATCATCAAATAACTCCTCCCGCTCTGGGCGGAGCAGGAGGGAGTGTCAGACTTTTACTGACTAAAACCCATCCATGTTCCTTCATCGCCCTTTGTGTTCCGGGGCCGCGGTATCTCTTTCGAACAGTCCCGCAACCCCGGCAGGCATCGGTCCTTACGGACCCCTTCCTTTTTGCTGACTCTCTTTAAGGCGCGCGTGGAACACGAACGCGCCGTCGACACGGCCTGTCGTCATGAGACGGACGGACGGCGAGCTAGCCCATAGCCCACCGTCCACAGGCCTGCGCCTACGGTGGCCGGGGGCCACGTGGTGGTGGCCCCCGACGCCCGGGGCGTCTCCCGCGGCGGCCGGGACGTTGAGAGGTTCTCTCCCTCTCACGTTCCGCCACCTCCTTCTCTAGCATTACTGCTTCGCAGAAGGAGGTGACGGCGTCCCATTCCGTCTCGCTCCGGACCATGGCTTGCACCAGGGCCGGACGCGAGAGGTCGCCGCCGCCAATCGCCGCTTCGAGGACACGGCGGTGCTCCGCCCACGCGGGGCACACCTCCACCGTGAATACCCGAGGGGAGGATACCCTCCGTATACAAATTTAAACGCTCCTCAATAATAATTTATGGTAAAAATCAAAAAGCCGCTACGTGTCCTAGTTTCCGAGATACGATGGGGGGAGGGGTGAAAGGGGGGAGAGTGGGGAGTTTTGAAAAATGATTTTGACTAACGCGTTGCCCCTTTATATGAATCTGAAAAAAAAAAATGATCCAAGTCTCTCAACTTCCGAGATCCGCCTAAAGGGGGGAGAAGGGGGACAAGTGGGTCAACTTTTCAAAACTGGTTTTTACTTTCCCGAGTCTCCTCTATACGAATCTGAAAAAAAAAATGTTCCAAGTCTCTTTGTTCCCGAGATACAATAGAGAGGGGGAGGATGGGGGGCGAAAAGGGGAGGTTTGGCACTTTTCCCATACTCGCGGGAGTTACTTGTTTACGAATCTGTCAAAATATACCCACCTCCCCATCCACCATCTGGGAGAACAATTATGTCAGTGAGTCAGTCAGTGGTAATCGAGCTTTATATAGTATAACTAGTATTTGCGTGGGTGCGCGAGCTGCGCGCAGCTCGCGTGTCGTCGTGTTCTTGAGTATTTCTTACCCTTATAAAATTTTGAGAATCCGTAAGAATCCTTAAACGAATTGGAAAATCCGTTACAACTACCCCTAAATCAGTAGGAAAACCCTTAAGAACCCCTAAAACATTCTAAAACCTAATTCAATAAAAAAAAGAATTCATTAGAAACGTTAAAAGCTGAGTTACGCTTCACCCACTCAACCTTCGTTACGCTAAGGAGGTCGCCGGCTCGCTTCGCTCGCCACCTCCCCCCTTCGCTCCACTCGGTCTCGCAGGTTCGCTCCACTCAGAACCTACCACCACCGGACAGGTTTCGACGCCTACTATAATATTTGTTCAAGCACCCAATAGCTATCTCTAACCGTTACGAAGTTACAGCCCTTTCAATTTTAGGGGAGGTTGGGGAGGGGAGGATACACTCCGTATACAAATTTAAACGCTCGTCAATAATAATTTATGGTAAAAATCAAAAAGCCGCTACGTGTCCTAGTTTCCGAGATACGATGGGGGGGGGGGGTGAAGGGGGGTAGAGTGGGGAGTTTTGAAAAATGATTTTGACTAACGCGTTGCCCCTATAGAAGAATCTGAAAAAAAAAATGATCCAAGTCTCTCAATTTCCGAGATCCGCCTAAAGGGGAGAGAAGGGGGAAAAAGGGGTCAATTTTGAATACTGGTTTTTACTTCTCCGAGCCTCCTCTATACGAATCTGAAAAAAAAAATGTTCCAAGTCTCTTGGTTTCCGAGATACGATAGGGAGGGGGAGGAAGGGGGGCGAAAAGGGGAGGTTTGGCACTTTTCCCATACTCGCGGGAGTTACTTGTTTACGAATCCATCAAAATATACCCACCTCCCCATCCACCATCTGGGAGAACAATTATGTCAGTCAGTCAGTGAGTGGTAATCGAGCTTTATATAGTATAACTAGTATTTGCGTGTTGCGCGAGGTGCAAGCACCTCGCGTGCTTGTCCTTGTAGATGTTTCACTTTCAAAACTCCTAAATGTAGCATAAATGTCTACTCTAAAAACTTTTCAAACTCTGTTGAAAGCCAACTAAAGCCCAAAAGGACCCGAAAGGTTTCCACTTGATTAAGCTTTATATATATTACGGGCAATTTGATAAGTCCGGGCACTATTAATAATAATAATGGCCAGTCTGTATTCATAATGCCCGACTTAATTGAGCAATGTGATTAAAACAGCACTCACATCACTTTTTCCGGCCGTTATGAATAATGCCCACCCTATCATGGGCAAAGTAATAAAATAGGTGAACTGTAGTGTTTTTGTTTATTCAATTAAATTAAACTTAAAAAAAAATCATGAAAAGTTAACAAAAAATAAACTATTGAACATAGTAGTTAAAATTAAACAGTTAAAAATGTAATAACATCAGTAGATACCTCCTTTTATTTTGATAAAAATATTACTTAAGTATCAAACACTATGTCATCATGTAAAGATAGAAATTACACTAAACAGATGGTCGGATCGGGCAGTCTAAAAAAAAAAGCTGCCGCCCTATCTCCCGTCAGCCATGTCGTCGGAGCTCCGCCGGCCTTCGGCCTACGCTCCTCATGTCCCAAATTCGGACTTCTGGGACAATAAAGTTGTAATACTAATTCGGCCAATCATGGTGGTCGACCTATGAAGGACAAGTATTAAAGCAAACAACTTTTAAACTTTAAAATTTAGACCGATGATGCTATCTCAAACACTGACTTATTACCTAGACCGCGGGCCGTCGGGCATTATTAATAATGGCCAGTTCTTATTAATAATGCCCAGTTAATCACGTTGCCCGTAACATAAATATACATCATCCTATTCGGTTCGGTTTCGTGTTATTGAGAAGTATTCCTTACCCTTATAAAATTTTGAGAATCCTTAAGAATCCTCAATGAATTGGAAAATCCATAAGAGCCCTTAGAAATTTTTGTAAAATACTTTTGAATATTTTTTAAACCTTTATGAGCACCCTTACAGCAGTACGAAAACCCTAAGGAACCTCTAAATCAATATGAAAACCTTTAAGAACCCCTCATTCCAAAAACTAATTCAATAAAAAAAAAAGAAATTAAAGTAAAAAAATGAGAATTTATTTTAAAGATTTTGGAAAACATTAATACAGTCTAAAACCTTATTTAAAAACTCAAGACTTTTTCCCATTAAAAAAACATTACCCAAAAGTTTGCGTGTCGTCGCCCCCTTTTTTTTTTGATGGGAAATCATCAAATGACTCTTCCCGCTCTGGGCGGAGAAGGAGGGAGTGTCAGATTTTTACTGTCTAAAACCCATCCATGCTCCTTCATCGCCCTGTGTGTTTCGGGGCCACGGTATCTCTTTCGAACAGTCCCGCAACCCCGGCTGGCATCGGCCCTTGCGGACCCCTTCCTATTGCTGACGCTCTTTTTGTCGTCGCCCCCTTGAGGTGCGCTTCACCCACTCAACCATCGTTACGCTACGGACCTACCTACCACTGGAAAGCTATCGTGACCTTATCCCTACGCTACGGGGTTCGCCCCTCGCTTTACTAAAAACTAATTCAATAAAATAAAGAATATAAGTAAAAAAAAATACAATCTAATACAATTTAAAACCTTATTTAAAAACTCAGACCTTTTCCCATTAAAGAAAACATTACCCTAAAGTTTGCTTGTCGTCGCCTCGAGTAACACTTCAACCACAACCTTCGTTACGCTACGGACTACGGACGCTACGTTTCGCTTTACTCCATTCGTTCTCGCAGGTTCGCTTCACTCAGGACCTAACTCCAACCGGAAAGCTATCGGGACCCCCATATCGTTATCCCTATGCTACGGGAGTCACCGAAGACTAATATAATATTTGTTCAAACACCTAATGGCTATCTCTAACCGTTACGAAGTTACAGCTCTTTCAATTTTAGAGGAGGTTGGGGTGGGGAGGGGAAGGTATACAAATTACAACGCCCCTCAATAGTTTTAATAAACAGTCAAAAATGTAATAACATCAGTAGTTACCTACTTTTATTGTGATAAAAATATTACTTATATTCTTCACTGTCATCATGTAAAAATATAAATTACACTAAACAGATGGTCGGATCGGGCGGTCTAAAAAAAAAAGCTGCCGCCCTATCTCCCGTCAGCCATGTCGTCGGAGCTCCGCCGGCCTTCGGCCTACGCTCCTCATGTCCCAAATTCGGACTTCTGGGACATAAAGTTGTAATACTAATTCGGACCAATCATGGTGGTCGACCTATGCAGGGCAAGTATTAAAGAAAACAATGATGCTATCTCAAACACTGACTTATTATATTACATAGACCACGGGCCGTCGGGCAATAATGGCCGGTCAAAGTGATAAATTAATCACTTTGCCTATCGCTCTTGGGCATTATTAATAATGGCCGGTCCCTTTTAACAATGCCCAGTTAATCACGTTGCCCATAACATATATATCATTCTAATCGGTTCAGTTCGGTTTCGTGTTATTGAGAAGTATTCCTTACCCATAAAATTTTGAGAATCCATAGTAATCCTTAAATGAATTGGAAAATACGTTAGCTAACTCCGTATGTAGCTTTAAAAAAAATATTGAACTTTTTAGATATTTTGAAAACCTTTAATTTTACAGCTGTACAAAAACCCTAAACCTAAAGCCCTAAGGAACCCCTAAATTATTATGAAGCAGTCTAAGAACCCTTAAGATCCCCTTAAACAATCTAAAACCTTATTTAAAAACTTAGACATTTTCCCATTAAAAAAAACATTACCCTAAAGTTTGCCTGTTGTATCTACCACCGGACAGCTATCGTGAACTTATCTCTGCCACCACCAGACAGGTTTCAACGCCTGCCATTATATTTGTTCCAACACCTAATGTCTATGTCTAATCTAACCATAATAAAGTTACAGCCCTTTCAATTTTATGGGAGGTTGCCCCTCAATAATTTTAGGTCAGAATCAATACGAATGCGTATGCGTGCGTAGTACTTTATAGTTAGTTAGAATTAGAAAATTAGAATTCAAAATATTTTTTCAGAAGTCGACTGCCAATCTCGCAACACAATGGCAAAGCAATATTGGTGGTACTTATGACCTTCTTCTTAAATATGCGTATGTGTGTATAGGCGCCGCCGCCCGTATAGCGCAAACGATAATGTGCATTGCGGTGGAAGTGGAATTTTGACCTTTGACTGTACATAGTCATCTCTGAGTTACGCTTCTCCCACTTAAACAAAGGCCGCGTGAAAAAAAACAGGTGACGAGTGAAGCGAGCTGGCGACCTCCGTAGCACAACGACTATGGAGGTCGCGCGCTCGCTTCGCTCGCCACTTCACCCCTTCGCTCCACTCAGGACCTACCTACCACAAGAAAAGTTATCGTGACCTTATCCCTACGCTACGGGGGTCGCCGGCTCACTACACTCGCTCGCTCCTCCCTTCGCTTTACCGGTACCACCACCGGACAGGTTTCGACGCCTACTATAATATTTGTTCAAGCACCTAATAGCTATCTCTAACCGTTATGAAGTTACAGCCCTTCAAATTTGAAGGGAGGTTGGGGACGGGAGGGGAGAGTGTAAAAATTTCAACGCCCTTCAATAGTTTTAGGTAAGAATAAAAACAAAACCGCTACATATCCTAGTTTCTGAGATACGATGGGTGGGAGGGATGAAGGGAGGGAGAGGGGGGTGTTGTGAAAAATGATTCTTTCTAACGCATTGCTCCTTTATATGAATCTGAAAAAAAAGTCTTTGAGCCTCCTCTATACAAATCAGACACGGGTCACTTAGTTTCCGAGATACGATAGGGAGGGGTGGGAAGGGGGGCAAAAAGTGGTTTGGCACATTTTCCCTACTCGTGAGAGTTACTTGATTATGAATCTGTCAAAATATACCCCCCTCCCCCTCCACTGTCCGGGAGAAAAATGATGTCAGTGAGTGGATTTCGAACAATGTTTCGAAAACCGGAAATGGCACGGCCGCCACCTTGAATTTCTAAAATGTCACAATTTTTCTAAAGTAACCAGGATACAAGCTACCTGTCTGTAAAATTATGGTGGCTGTCCGTTGACTTTGGTAGAACAAAAGAACTCGCCAAAGTCGGGTCTGACCCGAAAATTCAAGTCCCACTGGCTCTCGGGGTATCCAGCTGAAAGTGATGACAATGGTTAAATGTCATTTGGGGGACCCCAATGTTGCCGCCTAGTTAAAGTCTCCATTCAAAATATCGTTATTTCTACTTTTCATGTTTTTGGGGAAAATCTGGGAAAGTACCCTAGAAATGGGGAACAATCAGTATGAAGCAGTCTAAGAACCCTTAAGATCCGCTAACACAATCTAAAACCTTCATTATAAACTCAGACCAATAAACTATCTTGACCTTATCCCTACCACCACCGGACAGATTTTGACACTTACTATAATATTTGTTCAAACACCTAATGGCTATCTCTAAGCGTTATGAAGTTACAGCCCTTTCTTTTTTTGAGAAAATATTTTTTCAGAATGTACAGTGTCGACCAAAAGTCGATAGGCAATCTCACAAAGCAATAGCTTGGCGTTTAGTTTGACTTACGACCTTCTACTTTCAAGAAAATAGACATTGTCATCTTCAAGTAAATGTAGTCCAAAATTTCAACGTTGAAATATAAGTCAAGATGGCCTAGTGGTTAGGTGCGTCCACATCTAAAAGTGAATCAGTAAGCCGTGAGTTCATATCTCGCGTTGTTACTTTTAGACTTTTTGTAAGTTTTTACTCGATTTGAAGTAATGGGACAGAAAAATATTCTCGCTTTGTTCACACATTTCGTAAAGTTAGAAGAAGGTAGATCATAGAAAAATAAGTCAAGAATGTATATTTCTGTGAGGTAAACTTGAGTTTTATGAATATTTTACTTGATCGAAATGAACGTTGTCGTTTGGTTGTGTTAAATTTGGTTAGTGACGTGTAGTTTAATAGATAGCGGTATTGTTGTTGGTATTTCTCAAAATGCAGGCAAATATTGATATTGAGGCGAGGGCGACTAATATTATCGTGCTGCATAAAAGTGGCAAATATCTGAAGAAACCGGACTAATGTGAGTATTATATTTATGAATTATTGTAACAAAGTTTTTATTAAAAATTAAAACCTACTTTGTTATTGTTTATTTATTTGGTGACATATGGATTAATAAATTGATTTTAAATCCATCATGAGGCATAAAAGATAAATAATTAGTGTTAATTATTGGATTTATAAATGCAGAGTGAATAATAACTTCAGTATTTTATTATAGCTGCCTAACATCATTTTTTTGTTGGTTTTGTTTTAGAGGAATACTGTGAGTCAGATCAAAAGGCCTTGCTAGTCGACAATGAAGAGGAAAGACGTCGCTTATTAGCGATGCGCAGCGACGACATAATATATGGTTGGCGAATAAGAAACAAATGGTTTCACACCTACGAGACACTTTGTGGAATTATTTGACACCTCATCGCAAACTGTTCGCCGTGCCCTCCACGCTGAAGGCTTGTATCACGAAGACCAGCTAAGAAGCCCTTCTTGACAGAAAGAGTTATAGAAGAACGATTACGTTTCGCAAGGGGTTATTTAGATTTTTTCTGGAATACTACCATGAGAAGACTCAAAAAACTAACTTTTTAAATCAAGTCAAAAGGGTAGGCTTCATTTATGGCGCAAGAATAACACTCTGCTGGTCTGACAAAAACATAATCCCTAATACAGACTATGTCATGCTACAAAATTAATCCCTAGATGCTTTAGTTTTAATTAAATGTGTAACAAAATATTTAGTGAATATTAACTTATCCGTAATTATATTAATGATCTTAAATTGAGGTTAAGTTTCAATCTTCTTTTCTTCGGGAAAATGAACACTTAAACTATGACCTCAATACGAGTTACATTTATTGTGACGTCACAAAAAATATATTCATAAAGTCTAAATTATTTATATTAGTTTTCAATAAACTCTGCTGATTACCGATACTTATAATAAGTGGGTATCAACTATATATTATATTTGTGTGATTAGAATATCCTTTCCTTGTTACTTAAGTATGTTATTATGAATTGAAAGTAAGTGGGTATACCGATACAATAAAAAATCTTATGATCGGTTACAAGAGAACTTTTATACATCTAGGTAGGAATGTGATGTTACAATTATCATTAAAGTTTGTTAATTTTATAAATAAATAAAACGAATAAACATTTCTGTTATCATTCACCACGACTTTTTTATTTCCACCTTCCAACACCGAACAGCTAAAATAATAAATAAATAGTTGAATAATAATACTTACTATGTTTTTTTTTACTAATATTTAACATATTCTTATAAAAAATAAATAATGAACCAATAACGAATGTTACCAAGAAACAAAAACCCCACGTTGTTAACAGGATTCGAACTCGGATCTCTTTGATCGTGAATCCTACTGATTACCCCAACAGCTATCAACACATGGTCAATAGATGTGAATTTTAGCTATCCAATGGTAAGAACAGGTCGCTACACAAATAATAAGGTTTGCTGCGTATTCTTATGTTTCGTGGAGTGTGACGCGCGACATGCGATTGGGCGAACTCTGTGGCTGTGGTGTGCGTACTGTATTGAGACCACTTACACATACAGACGCACGGACGCTCGACCGTGCGTTCACAGCAATACAATCCTTAGCGTGCCTCTGAACTTATTGACGCTTACTGTACATAGTCACCTCTGAGTTACGCTTCACCCACTCAACCTTGGTTACGCAATGGAGGTCGCCGGCTCGCTTCGCTCGCCACCTCCCCCTTCGCTTCACTCGATCTCGCAGGTTTGCTCCATTCAGGATCTACCTACCATCGGAAAGCTATCGTTGCCGTACCACCATCGGAGACCGGACAAGTTTCGGGGCCTACTATATCATTTGTTTAAACACCTAGTTGCTATCTCTAACCGTTATGAAGTTACAGCCCTTTCAATTTTAGGGGAGGTCGGGGTGGGGAGGGGAAGGTATACAAATTTCAACGCCCCTCAATAGTTTTAGGTAAAAATCAAAAGATTTTTCAGTTGTATAAAAAGGGGTGGAGAGAGGGTCTCAAGGGGGGGAGAGAGGGTATTGAAAAATTAGTTTTACTTACTCTGGGCCTCTTTTTATGAATCTGAAAAAAAAAAACATGGCCCCTTATTTTTCGAGGTACGCCTACAGGGGCAGAGAAGGGGGTCAAGGGGGACAACTTTAAAAAATGGTTTTTACTTTTCCAAGCCTCCTCTATACGAATCCGTAAAAAAACAGAACATGGGTCTCTTAGTTTCCGAGTAACGAGATAGGGAGGGGGGGAGAAGGAGGGCAAAAAGGTGGGGTTTTTACCCCACACGTGGAAGTTTCTTGTTTACTAATCCAAAAAACCATTACAAACTAATACCCCTCAGTGGGATGAATCGCTTGAACGACCCCAATCGGACAAGGTTTTGGAAACCGGAAGTGGCACAACCGCCATATTGAATTTCTAAAATGTCACAATTTTTCTAAAGTAACCAGGATATAAGCTATCTGTCAGTAAAAACACGGTGGCTGTACGTTGACTTTGGTAGAACAAAAGAACTCGCCAAAGTCGGGTCCGACCCGAAGATTCAAGCGCGAATGGCTCTCGGGGTTGCCAGCTGAGAGTGATGAAAATGGTCAAAAGTCATTTCGGGCACCCCATCCTTGGTGGTTATGCAAAATTTCCATTTAAAATAACGTCATTTCTACTATTCATGTTTTTGGTCAAAATTACCCCAAAAGTGGGGAGAAGTTTTGCACCAGGCAACACTCCTCGGCAATACACACAACCAGTGCATACAACACAATCCAGTCGGGGGATGCCAACTGTAACATTTATTGTGTCGAAAATTGGGATTTTTCGTCATTTCTACAAGATGGCCGCCACACTGTCCGCCATCTTGTTTTTCTGAAATGTCATAATTTTCCCAAAATTTCAAGGATATAGGCTACCGATCGGTGTACTTGGTGTTGCCAACTTTTGAGTTTGGTACAACAAAAGAACTCACCAAATTCGGGTCTGACCCGAAAATTCAAACCCCAATGGCTTTCGGGGTTGCCAGCTCAAAATAATAAAAATGGTCAAATGTCATTTGGGAGACCCCAATGTTGCCGGTTAGTCAAAGTCTCTATTTAAAATGTCGTCATTTCTACTTTTCATGTTTTTGGGGAAGATCTGGGAAAATTATTCCAAAAGTGGGGAGAATTTTTGCACCAGGCAACACTACTCGGCAATACACACAACCGGTTCATACAACGCAATCCAGTGAGGGGATGCCAGCTGTCCCATTTATCGTGTCGACAATTGGGATTTTTTGTCATTTTTACAAGATGGCCGCCCCACTGTCCGCCATCTTGTTTTTCTAAAAAGTCATAATTTTCCTAAAATCTCAAGAATATAGGCTACCAACTGGTGTGCGTGGTGTTGCCAACTTTTGAGTTTGATAGAACAAAAGAACTCGCCAAAGTTGGGTCTGACCCGAAAATTCAAGCCCCAACGGCTCTCGGGGTTGCCAGTTGAAAGTGATTAAAATGGTCAAATGTCATTTCAGGGACCATTGTGTTGCCAGCTAGTCAAAGTCTCTATTCAAAATGTCGTTATTTCTACTTTTCATGTTTTCGGAGAAAATCTGGAAAAGTACCCCAAAAGTGGGAAAAAATATTACACCAGGCAACACTCCTTGGCAATACACACAACTGGTTCATACAACACAATCCAGTGGGGGGATGCCAGCTGTCCCATTTATCGTGTCGAAAATTGGGATTTTTTGTCATTTTTACGAGATGGCCGCCACACTGTCCGCCATCTTGTTTTTCTGAAAAGTCATAATTTCCCTGAAAAAACCTAATTTAAAAACTCAGATCGTTTTCCATTTAAAAAACACTACGATAAAGTTTGCTCGTCGTTGCCCCTGAGTCACGCTTAACCCACTCAACCTTCGTTAAGCTACGGAGGTCGCCGGCTCGCTTCGCTCGCCACCTACCCCCTTCGCTCCACTCAGAACCTACCTGTAGTACATAGTCATCTCTGAGTTACGCTGCTCCTACTTAACCAAAGGCCACGTGAAAAAAACAGGTGGCGAGTGAAGCGAGCCGGCGACCTCCGTAGCATAACGACTACGGAGGTCACCGGCTCGCTTCGCTCGCCACCTCCCCCCATCGCTCCACTCAGGACCTACCTACCACCGGAAAGCTATCGTGACCTTATTATCCCTACGTCACGGGGGTCACTTGCTCGCTTCGCTCGCCCGCTCCTCCCTTCGATTTACCGGTACCACCACCGAAAAGGTCCCGACGCCTACTATAATATTTATACAAACACCTAAAAGGCTATCTCCAACCTTTATGAAGTTACAGCCCTTTTAATTTAAGGGGAGGTTGCGGAGGGGAGGGGAGGGTATACAAATTTCAACGCCCCTCAATAGTTTTAGGTATGAATAAAAAACAACCGCTACGTGTCCTGGTTTCCGAGATACTATGGGGGGGAAGGGAGAGGGGGGAGTTATGAAAAATTATTTTGACCAACTCTGGGCCCCTTAATATGAATCTGTAAAAGAAAATGTTCCAAGTCTCTTTGTTTCCGAGATACGATAGTGAGCGGTGGGAACGGGGACAAAAAAGGGAGGTTTGACACTTTTTCCCTACTCGTGAGAGTTACTTGTTTACGAGTCTGCCAAATATAACCCCCTCCCGCTCCACCATCTGGGAGAACAATAGGGAATATGCATGCATTTTTTTTTTTTTCGATACGGAATGTGAAAATACTATAAAAATAATGACAAAAAGCGAAAATATAACATAAATCGGCCAAAAAACACAAAAGTTATAACCATTTAAACTTTTATTTCTATCTCTTTCTAGATAAATGGAATTTAGTATGGATTTTGTACGTCGATGCAGGGAATGACGTCATTCGCTTAATCGGATCTCTCTGTCTAATCAGCAGTTTCAAATGCTTATAACTTAGTATTTTTTTATAGATATTAAAAAAATAATTTCACTGTGCTATTTCTGATGTTATTATGCTTTGTTTAGAGTGATAAAAAAAAAAACATGCATATCCCTATTACGTCAGTGAGTGAGTGGTAATAAACCGGAAATGGCACGGCCGCCATCTTGAATTTCTGAAATGTCATAATTTTCCTAAAATAAACAGGTTACAAGTTACCTGTCAGTACCTAAAGAAACGGTGGCTGTCCGTTGACTTTGGTAGATCAAAAGAATTCGCCAAAGTCGGGTCTGACCCGAAAATTTTCGGGTCTGACCCGAAAATTCAAGCCCCCATGGCTCTCGGGGTTGCCAGCTGAAAGTGATGAAAATGGTCCACCCCATTCTTGCAGAACCGCACCCCATTCTTGGTGGTAATGCAAAATTTCCGTTTAAAATTTCTTTATTTGTACTTTTCGAGTTTTCGGGGTGATAAAAATATTACTTATCAAACACTATGTCATCATGTAAAAATAGAAATTACACTAAACAGATGGTCGGATCGGGCGGTCTAAAAAAAAAAGCTGCCGCCCTATCTCCCGTCAGCCATGTCGTCGGAGCTCCGCCGGTCTTCGGCCTACGCTCCTCATGTCCCAAATTCGGACTTCTGGGACATAAAGTTGTAATACTAATTCGGACCAATCATGGTGGTGGACCTATGCAGGGCAAGTATTAAAGAAAACAATGATTCTATCTCAAACGCTGACTTATAACATAGACCTCGGGCCGTCGGGCATTATTAGGAACCCCTAAATTATTATGAAGCAGTCTAAAAACTCTTAAGATCCCCTTAAACAATCTAAAACCTTATTTAAAAACTTAGACATTTTACCATTTAAAAAAACATTACCCTAAAGTTTGCTTATTGTACCTACCACCGGAAAGCTATCGTAAACTTATCTCTGCCACCACCAGACAGGTTTCGACGCCTGCTATTATATTTGTTCCAACACCTAATGTCTATGTCTAGCCCTAATAAAGTAACAGCCCTTTCAATTTTAGGGGAGGTTGGGGACGGGAGGGTAGGGTATTAAAAATGTCAATGCCCATCAATAGTTTTAGGTCAGAATCAATACGAATGCGTATGCGTGCGTAGTACTTATATAGTTAGTTGCGGAGCGTTTTAGTTAGCGAGTGTTGCGGCTCGCAACACTCGCTAGCTCCTCCCTTCGCTTTACCGGTACCATCACCGGACAGGTTTCGACGCCTACTATAATATTTGGTCAAACACCTAATGGCTATCTCTAACCGTTATGAAGTTGCAGCCCTTCAAATTTTAGGGGAGGTTGGGGACGGGAGGGGAGAGTATAAAAATTTCAACGCCCTTCAATAGTTTTAGGTAAGAATAAAAACAAAACCGCTACATGTCTTAGTTTCTGAGATACGATGGGTGGGAGTGATGAAGGAGGGGAGAGGGGGGTGTTGTGAAAAATGATTATTTCTAACGCATTGCTCCTTTATATGTATCTGAAAAAAAAAGTTCCAATTCTCTGAAATTCCGAGATCCGCCTAAAGGGGGGTAGAAGGGGGGCAAGAGGGGTGACATTGAAAAATGTTTTATACTTCCCCGAGCCTCCTCTATACAAATCAGTCACGGGTCTCTTAAATTCCGAGATACGATAGGGAGGGGTGGGAAGGGGGGCAAAAAGTGGTTTTGCACATTTTCCCTACTCGTGAGAGTTACTTGATTATGAATCTGTCAAAATATGATGTCAATGATGTCAGTGAGTGGTATTCGAACAAGGTTTCGAAAACCGGAAATGGCACGGCCGCCATCTTGAATTTCTAAAATGTCACAATTTTTCTAAAGTAACCAGGATACCTGTCTGTAAAAACACGGTGGCTGTCCGTTGACTTTGGTAGAACAAAAGAATTCACCAAAATCTTAAAACTCTGAACAATTTAAAAACTCTGACCTTATCCCATTACAAAAAAAACATTACCCTAAAGTTTGCTTGTCTTCGCCCCTGTCGTGGATCAACCTACCACCGTACAGGTTTTGACGCCTACTATAATATTTGTTCAAACACCTAATTGCTATCTCTAACCGTTATGAAGTTACAGCTCTTTCAATTTTAGAGGTTGGGGTGGGGAGGGGAAGGTATACAAATTTCAACGCCCCTCAATAGTTTTAATAAACAGTCAAAAATGTAATAACATCAGTAGTTACCTACTTTTATTGTGATAAAAATATTACTTATATTCTTCACTGTCATCATGTAAAAATATAAATTACACTAAACAGATGGTCGGATCGGGCAGTCTAAAAAAAAAAGCTGCCGCCCTATCTCCCGTCAGCCATGTCGTCGGAGCTCCGCCGGCCTTCGGCCTACGCTCCTCATGTCCCAAATTCGGACTTCTGGGACATAAAGTTGTAATACTAATTCGGACCAATCATGGTGGTCGACATACGCAGGGCAAGTATTAAAGAAAACTACTTTTAAACTTTAAAATTTAGACCGATGATGCTATCTCAATCACTGACTTATTACATAGACCACGGGCCGTCGGGCATTATTAATAATGGCCGGTCAAAGTGATAAATTAATCACTTTGCACATTGTTCTTGGGCATTATTAATAATGGCCGGTCTTTATTAATAATGCCCAGTTAATCACGTAGTAGTAACATATATATCATTCTATTCGGTTCGGTTCGGTTTCGTGTTATAGAGAAGTATTCCTTACCCTTATAAAATTTTGAGAATCCTTAAAAATCCTTAATGAATTGGAAAATCCATTAGAGCCCTGACCACCCATTACATACCGAGTTTCCTCCGTGCCTCAGAAAGTACGTTAAGCCGTTGGTCCCGGCTGTCATTTGTAGGTCTTTGACAGTCGTTAGGTAGTCAGAGGCCCAAAAAGTCTGACAACCAGTTTTACCAAGGGGTATCGTATTACCGAAGATTTTGTAAAATACTTCTGAATATTTTTAAAACCTTTAAGAGCACCCTTACAGCAGTACGAAAACCCTAAGGAAAACCTAAATCAATATGAAAACCTTTAAGAACCCCTCATTCTAAAAATTAATTCAGTAAAAAAAAAGAAATTAAAGTAAAAAAAAAATGAGAATTTATTTTAAGGATTTTGAAACGCCTTAAAAAACATTAATGCAGTCTAAAACCTTATTTAAAAACTCAGACTTTTTCCCATTAAAAAAACAATACCCAAAAGTTTGCTTGTCGTCGCCCCTATTTTTTTTTGTTTTCGGTTGGGAAATCATCAAAATGACTCCTCCCGCTCTGGGCGGAGCACGAGGAAGTATCAGACTTTTACTGACTAAAACCCATCCATGTTCCTTCATCGCCCTTTGTGTTCCGGGGCCACGGTTGTTCTTTCGAAAAGTCCCGCAACCCCGGCAGGCAACGGCCCTTGCGGACCCCTTCCTATTGCTGACTCTCTGTTTGTCGTCGCCCCCTTGAGTTACGCTTCACCCACTCAACCATCGTTACGCTACGGACCTACCTACCATCGGAAAGCTATCGCCACCTTATCCCTACGCTACGGGGTTCGCCCTTCGCTTTACTGGTATCACCACCGGACAGGTTTCGACGCCTACTATAATATTTGTTCAAACTCATAATGGCTATCTCTAACAGTTATGAAGTTACATCCCTTCAAATTTTAGGGGAGTTTTGGGACGGGAGGGAAGAGTGTAAAAATTACAACGCCTTTCAATAGTTCTAGGTAAGAATAAAAACAAAACCGCTACATGTCCTAGTTTCCGAGATACGATGGGTGGGAGGGGTGAAGGGGGGGACAGGAGGGTAATTTGAAAAATGATTCTGACTAACGCATTGCTCCTTTATATGAATCTGAAAAAAAAAGTTTTAATTCTCAGAAACTTCCGAGATCCGCCTAAAGGGGGGGACAAGGGGGGCAAGGGGGGTAACATTGAAAAATGTTTTATACTTCCCCGAGCCTCCTCTATACAAATCAGTAAAAAAACAAAACACGGGTCTCTTAGTTTCCGAGATACGATAGGGAGGGGAGGGAAGGGGGGCAAAAAGTGGATTGGAACATTTTCCCTACTCGTGAGAGTAACTTGATTATGAATCTGACAAAATATACCCCTCTCCCTCTCCACCGTCCGGGAGAACAATAATGTCAGTGAGTGGTATTCGAACAAGGTTTCGAAAACCGGAAATGGCACTGCCGCCATCTTGAATTTTTAAAATGTCACAATTTTTCTAAAGTAATCAGGATACAAGCTACCTGTCTGTAAAAACACAGTGGCTGTCCGTTGACTTTGGTAGAACGAAAGAATTCGCCAAAGTTGGGTCTGACCCTGAAAATTCAAGCCCCAATGGCTCTCGGGGTTGCCCGTTGAAAGTGATGAAAATGGTCAAATAACATTTGGGGGACCCCAAACACTCCTCAACGAAATAAACAACTGGTTCATACAACACAATCCAGTCGGGGGATGCCAGCTGTCTGATTTATTGTGTAAAAAATTGGGATTTTTCGTAATTTCTACAAGATGGCCGCCACACTGTCCGCCATCTTATTTTTCTGAAATGTCAAGGATATAGGCTACCGACTGTTGTACTTGGTGTTGCCAAATTTTGTGTTTGGTAGAACAAAAGATCTCGCCAAAGTCGGGTCTGACCCGAAAATTCAAGCCCCAATGGCTCTCGGGGTTGCCAGCTGTGAGAGATGAAAATGGTCATGAGTCATTTTGGGCACCCGATTCTTGGTGGTTACCCAAAATTTCCATTTAAAATGTCGTAATTTCTACTTTTCACGTTTTCGAGGAAAATCTGGTAAAATTACCCCAAAAGTGAAGAGAATTTTTGCACCAGGCAACACTCCTCAACCAAATTTCAAGGTTATAGGCCAACAACTGGTGTAAGTGGTGTTGCTAACGTTTTAAATCGGTAGAACAAAATAATTCGTCAAAGTTTAGTACAAAAAGTTTGTGTGGGACCTATGAGTCGAAATTCATCCAAGTCTTTAGGAACCCCTAAATCAGTATGAAGCAGTCTAAGAATCCTTAAGATCCGCTAAAACAATCTAAAACCTTCATTATAAACTCAGACCAATAAACTATCTTGACCTTATCCCTACCACCACCGGACAGATTTTGACACTTACTATAATATTTGTTCAAACACCTAATGGCTAATCTCTAAGCGTTATGAAGTTACAGCCCTTTCTTTTTTTGAGAAAATATTTTTTTCCGAATGTACATAGTCACCTCTGAGTGACGCTTCACCCACCCAACCTTGGTTACGCAATGGAGGTCACCTCCCCCTTCGCTTCACTCGGTTTCGCAGGTTCACTCCATTCAGGACCTACCTTCCATCGGAAAGCTATCGTTACCGTACCACCATCGGAGACCGGACAAGTTTCGACGCCTACTATATAATTTGTTCAAACATCTAATTGCTATCTCTGACCGTTACGAAGTTATAGCCCTTTTGTTTTTAGGGGAGGTTGGGGAGAGGAGGATACCCTCCGTAAACAAATTTAAACGCTCCTCAATAATAATTTATAGTAAAAATCAAAAAGCCGCTACATGTCCTAGTTTCCGAGATACGATGGGTGGGATGGGTGAAGGGCGATAGGGGGGGTGTTGTGAAAAATGATTCTGACTAACGCATTGCTCTTTTATATGAATCTGAAAAAAAAGTTTCAATTCTCTGAACTTCCGAGATCCGGGGTGGAGAAGGGGGGCAAGGGGGTAACATTGAAAAATGTTTTATACTTCCCCGAGCCTCTTCTATACAAATCAGCAAAAATCAAAACACGGGTCTCTTAGTTCCCGAGATACGATAGGGAGGAGTGGGAAGGGGGGCAAAAAGTGGTTTGGCACATTTTCCCTACTTGTGAGAGTAACTTGATTATGAATCTGTCAAAATATACCCCTCTCCCTTTCCACCGTCCGGGAGAACAATAATGTCAGTGAGTGGTATTCGAACAAGGTTTCGAAAACTGGAAATGGCACGGCCGCCATCTTGAATTTTTAAAATGTCACAATTTTTCTAAAGTAACCAGGATACAAGCTACCTGTCTGTAAAATCACGGTGGCTGTCCGTTGACTTTGGTAGAACGAAAGAATTCGCCAAAGTCGGGTCTGACCCTGAAAATTCAAGCCCCAATGGCTCTCGGGGTTGCCAGTAGAAAGAGATGAAAATGGTCATATAACATTTTGGGGACCCCAATGTTGCCGGCTGGTCAAGGTCTCCATTCAAAATGTCTTTATTTCTACTTTTCATGTTTTTGGGGAAAATCTGGGAAAATACCCTAAAAATGGGGAAAACTTTAAAACCAAGCAACACTCCTTGACAAAATACACAACCACTTGGTACAACTTGAACCCGTCAGAGGTTGTCAACTACACAAAAAATGGATTTGAAAAAAGTTGAAAATTCCAACTTTTCACAAAATGGCTGCCACAACGTCGGCCATCTTGTTTTTCTGAAAAGTCATAATTTTTCTGAAATCTTAAGGATACAGGCCACCGACTGGTGTGCTTGGTGTTGCCAACTTTTATAATCAGTAGAACAAAACAATTCATCAAAGTTTAGTGCAAAAAGTCGAAGATTTCAAAACGTCCCAGCGCAGCCGCCATCTTGTTTTTTTTTTACTTTTTTTTTTAAATCATTCTAGATTTTGTATGGGACCTATGAGTCGAAATTCATCCAAGTCTTTAGGAACCCCTAAATCAGTATGAAGCAGTCTAAGAACCCCTAGGATCCGCTAAAACAATCTAAAACCTTCATTAAAAACTCAGACCTATATATAAGCTATCTTGACCTTATCCCTACCACCACCGGACAGGTTTTGACACTTACTATAATATTTGTTCAAACACCTAATGGCTCTAAGCGTTATGAAGTTACAGCCCTTTCTTTTTTTGAGAAAATATTTTTTCCGAATGTACATAGTCACCTCTGAGTTACGCTTCACCTACGCAATGAACCTGCGAGATCACGTTACGCAATGGAGGTCGCCGGCTCGCTTCGCTCGC
This sequence comes from Xestia xanthographa, assembly GCA_905147715.2. NCBI lineage: Eukaryota > Metazoa > Arthropoda > Insecta > Lepidoptera > Noctuidae > Xestia > Xestia xanthographa. Next base: position 16,930,975 of record LR990649.1, on the reverse strand, counting down.
CACCTCCCCCTTCGCTTCACTCGATCTCGCAGGTTCACTCCATTCAGGACCTACCTACCATCGGAAAGCTATCGTTGCCGTACCACCATCGGAGACCGGACAAGTTTCGACGCCTACTATATAATTTGTTTAAACACCTAATTGCTATCTCTAACCTTTATGAAGTTACAATACAGCCCTTTCAATTTTAGGGGAGGATGGGGTGGGGAGGGGAAGGTATACAAATTTCAACGCCCCTCAAGTTTTAGGTAAAAATCAAAAGATTTTTCAGTTGTATAAAAAGGGGTGGAGAGAGGGGCTCAAGGAGGGGAGAGAGGGTATTGAAAAATTAGTTTTACTAACCTTATTTTTCGAGATACGCCTACAGGGGTAGAGAAGGGGGTCAAGGGGGACAACTTTAAAAAAATGATTTTTACTTTTCCAAGCCTCCTCTATACGAATCTGTAAAAAAACAGAACATGGGTCTCTTAGTTTCCGACTAACGAGATAGGGAGGGGGGGAGAAGCGGGGCAAAAAGGTGGGGTTTGGCACTTTTACCCCACACGTGGAAGTTTCTTGTTTACTTATCCAAAAAACCATTACAAACTAATACCCCTCAGTGGGATGAACCGCTTGAACGACCCCAATCGGACAAGGTTTTGGAAACCGGAAGTGGCACAGCCGCCATATTGAATTTCTAAAATGTCACAATTTTTCTAAAGTAACCAGGATATAAGCTACCTGTCAGTAAAAACACGGTGGCTGTACGTTGACTTTGGTAGAACAAAAGAACTCGCCAAAGTCGGGTCCGACCCGAAGATTCAAGCGCGAATGGCTCTCGGGGTTGCCAGCTGAGAGTGATGAAAATGGTCAAAAGTCATTTCGGGCACCCCATTCTTGGTGATTATGCAAAATTTCCATTTAAAAACGTAATTTCTACTTTTCATGTTTTTGGTCAAAATTACCCCAAAAGTGGGGAGAAGTTTTGCGCCAGGCAAAACTCCTCGGCAATACACACAACCAGTTCATACAACACAATCCAGTCGGGGGATGCCAACTGTAACATTTATTGTGTCGAAAATTGGGATTTTTCGTCATTTCTACAAGATGGCCGCCACACTGTCCGCCATCTTGTTTTTCTGAAAAGTCATAAATTTCCCAAAACCTCAAGGATATGGGCTACTGATCGGTGTACTTGGTGTTGCCAACTTATGAGTTTGGTAGAACAAAAGAACTCGCCAAAGTCGGGTCCGACCCGAAGATTCAAGCGCGAATGGCTCTCGGGGTTGCCAGCTGAGAGTGATGAAAATGGTCAATAGTCATTTCGGGCACCCCATTCTTGGTGGTTATGCAAAATTTCTATTTAAAATAACGTCATTTCTACTTTTCATGTTTTTGGTCAAAATTACCCCAAAAGTGGGGAGAAGTTTTGCACCAGGCAACACTCCTCGGCAATACACACAACCAGTTCATACAACACAATCCAGTCGGGGGAGGCCAACTGTAACATTTATTGTGTCGAAAATTGGGATTTTTCGTCATTTCTACAAGATGGCCGCCACACTGTCCGCCATCTTGTTTTTCTGAAATGTCATAATTTTCCCAAAATCTCAAGGGTATAGGCTACCGATCGGTGTACTTGGTGTTGCCAACTTTTGAGTTTGGTAGAACAAAAGAACTCGCCAAACTTTGGTCTGACCCGAAAATTCAAACCCCAATGGCTCTCGGGGTTGCCAGCTCAAAATAATAAAAATGGTCTAATGTCATTTAAGAGACCCCAATGTTGCCGGCTAGTCAAAGTCTCTATTTAAAATGTCGTCATTTCTACTTTTCATGTTTTTGGGGAAGATCTGGTAAAGTACCCTAGAAATGGGGAAATTTTTTGCACCAGGCAACACTCCTTAACAAAACACATAACCGATCAGTACAACTCGAACCCTTTAGATGTTGCCAACTGCACGAAAAATAGATTTGAAAAAAGTCGAAATTTCAAGTTTTTACAAAATGGCCGCCACAGCGTCCGCCATCTTGTTTTTCTGAAAAGTCATAATTTTCCTGAAATTTCAAGGATGTACGCTAACGATCGGTTTACGTGGTGTTGCCAACTTTTGAGTTTTGTAGAACAAAAGAACTCGCCAAAGTCAAAAAGTCCCAAAAGTTAAAATATTCAATATTTTTTGGGGTTGCCAACTAAAACGAACCAAAATGGTCAAATGTCATTTGGGGTACCCCAATGTTACCAGCTAGTCAAAGTCACTATTCAAAATGTCCTTATTTCTACTTTTCATGTTTTTGGGGAAAATCTGGAAAACTAACCAAAAAATGGGGAAAATTTTCAAACCAAGCAACACTCTTTGATGAAACACATAACCGCCCGGTACAACTCGAACCCGTCGGATGTTGCCAACTTCCCGAAAAATGGATTTGAAAAAAGTCGAAAATTACAACTTTTTACAAGATGGCCGCTATACTGTTCGCCATTTTGTTTTTTTAAAAAGTCACAATTTTTCTGAAATCTCAAGGATATAGGCCACCGACTGGTGTAACTGGTGTTGCCAACTTTTGAAATCGGTAGAACAAAACAATTCGTCAAAGTTTAGTGCAAAAAGTCGAAGATTTCAAAACGTCCCAGCGCAGTCGCCATCTTGTTTTTTTTTTTTTTTTTACTTTTTTTTTAATCGTTTTAGATTTTGGATAGGACCTATGAGTCGAAACTTGTCCAAGTCTTTTCCCCATCGAAACCGGAAATGGACTCTGCCGCCATCTTGGATTTGAATCTCCTCTATAATTTTCCTCTACTCACTTTATGGTACTCTACATTTTTCCCAAACATTCCCCTAACCCATCTCTCACCCATTCCGAGAAACGACATGTCAATGAGTGAGTCAGTCAGTGAGTGGTCTTGTAGTTTTATATAATATAAACTAGTATTTGCGTGTTGCGCGAGGCGCAAGCACCTCGCGTGCTTGTCCTTGTAGATGTTTCACTTTTAAACCCCAAAACATAGTAAAAATGTCAAACATAACCCTAAAAGATTCTTTAACTTTTCAAACTCTAGTGAAATGCCAAATAAAGCCCAAAGGAACCCGAAAGGTTTCCACTTGGTTAAGCTCTTAATAATTCTAAATCAGCACCTCCAAATCACTCGTAAACGATATACTTATTCTAATTTTTGAATAAAATTATAGTCTGCCATCTTGGATTAAAAGACGGATGTCATATTCTAAATCAGCACCCCCAAAATCACTCGAAAACGATATCCATATCAACATTTTGTTGGACATTTGAGAATGGTATCTACTACCATACTAAAATGTTGATAATCCATAATCCATAGCAAGAGAATCCATAGCAGTCCAAAAACCCTTAAGAACCCCTAAATCAGTATGAAGCTGTATAAAAACCCTTAAGATCCCATAAAACAATATAAAACCTAATTTAAAAACTCAGACCTTTTTCCATTAAAAAAACACTACGGTAAACTTTGCTTGTCGTCGCCCCTGAGTCACGCTTCACCCACTCAACCTTCGCGAAGGTTCGTTACGCTACGGTGGTCGCCGGCTCGCTTCGCTCGCCACCTCCCCCTTCGCTCCACTCGGCCTCGCAGGTTCGCTCCACTCAGGATCTACCTACCACCGGAAAGCTATCGTGATCTTATCCCTACGCTAGGGGGCTCGCTTTGCTCGCCCTTCGCTTTACCGGTACCACAACCGTACAGGTTTCAACGCCTTCTATAATATTTGTTTAAATACCTAATGGCTATCTCTAACCGTTATGAAGTTACAGCCCATTCAATTTTAAGGGAGGTTGGGTAGGGGAGGGGAGGGTATACAAATTTCAACGCCCCTCAATAGTTTTAGGTAAGAATCAAAATATTTTTCAGTAGTAAAAAAAGGGGTTGAATGGGGAGGAGAGGGTGGAGTTCTGAAAAATGATTTTGGCTGACAAATTGTCCCTATAAATGACTCTGAAAAAAAAATGTTCCAAGTGTCTTAACATCCGAGAGCTGCCTAAAGGGGGGCTGAAGGGGGGCAATTTTGAAAATTGGTTTTTACTTTTTCAAGCCTCCTCTATACGAATCCGTAAAAAAAAAAAAAAAAAAAACGGGTCTCTTAGTTTCCAAGATACGTCTAGTAGCTCCCCGGGGGGAGGAAGAGGGGCGAAAAAGGGGAAGTTTGGCACTTTTTCCCTACTTGTGAGAGTTAGCGGTACCCCCCTCCGCCTCCACCACCTGGGAGAACAATATGTCAGTGAGTGAGGTTTCGGAAAACGGAAATGGCACGGCCGCCATCTTGAATTTCCGAAATGTCACAATTTCTCTAAAGTAACCAGGATACAAGGTACCTGTCAGCAAATACACGGTGGCAGTACCTACGTTGACTTTGGTAGAACCAAAGAACTCGCCAAAATCGGGTCTTACCCAAAAATTCAAGCCCCACTGGCTCTAGGGGTTGCCACTATCTACTATGCTTCGACCTCCGATTAAAACCTCCGATTTAAAAGTATGGGAACCGAAGTTGGAACCGGAGACGTAAAATCAATCGGAAGTTTCGACGTATCGGAGTCGGAGTCGAAGGTTCGTAACATCCCTGCTCCAAATCACTCGAAAACAATGCTCATATTCTAAATTTTGAAATAAAATAAAATCCGCCATCTTGGTTTAAAAAAAACGGATGCCATATTCTAAATCAGCACCCCCAAATCACTTGAAAATGATATCCATATCAACATTTTTTGATAAAATCAAGTCCCCATTTGAGAAGTAGATACCCTTCTAAAATGTTGAGAATTCATAAGAATCCCAAAATGAATTGGAAAATCAATTAGAAATTAAAAAAAAAAAACTTTTTAAACATTTTGAAAACCTTTATGAGAGCCCTTACAGCAGTACAACTCTTAGGAACCCCTAAATCAGTACGAAGTAGTCTAAGAACTCTTAAGATCCCATAAAACAATCTAAAACCTTATTTAAAAACTCAGAACTTTTCCTATTAAAAAAAAAACATTACCTTAAAGTTCGCTTGTCGTACCTATCTACCACCGAAAAGCTACCGTGACCTTATCCCTACCACCAACGGACAGGTTTCGACGCCTACTATAATATTTGTTCAAACACCTAATGGCTATCTTTAACCGTAATAAAGTCACAGCCCTTTCATTTACTTATCAAACACTATGTCATCATGTTAAAATAGAAATTACACTAAACAGATGGTCGGATCGGGCGGTCTAAAAAAAAAAGCTGCCGCCCTATCTCCCGTCAGCCATGTCGTCGGAGCTCCGCCGGCCTTCGGCCTACGCTCCTCATGTCCCAAATTTGGACTTCTGGGACATAAAGTTGTAATACTAATTCGGACCAATCATGGTGGTCGACCTATGCAGGGCAAGTATTAAAGAAAACAATGATGCTATCTCAAACACTGACCTATAACATAGACCTCGGGCCGTCGGGCATTAATAATGATGGCCGGTCCTTATTAATAATGCCCAGTTAATCACGTTGACCGTAACATACATAATATACATTCTATTGGGTTCGGTTCGGTTTCGTGTTATTAAGAAGTATTCCTTACCCTTATAAAATTTTGAGAATCCTTAATAATCCTTAACGATTTGGAAAATCCGTTAGAGCCCTTAGAAGATTTTGTAAAATACTTCTGAATATTTTTAAAACCTTTATGAGCACCCTTACAGCAGTACGAAAGCCCTAAGGAACCCCTAAATCAATATGAAAACCTATAAGAACCCCTCATTCTAAAAACAAATTCAATAAAGAAAAGAAATTAAAGTAAAAAAAAATGAGAATTTATTTTAAAGATTTTGAAACCGCTTAAAAAAACATTAATACAGTCTAAAACCTTATTTAAAAACTCAGACTTTTTCCCATTAAAAAACATTACCCAAAAGTTTGCTTGCCGTCACCTCTTTTTTTTTTTTTCGGATGGGAAATCATCAAATGACTCCTCCCGCTCTGGGTGGAGCACGAGGGAGTATCAGACTTTTACTGACTAAAACCCGGCAGGCATTGGCCGGCTCGGATCGGCTTTACCGGTACCACGACCGGACAGGTTTCGACGCCTACTATAATATTTGTTCAAACACCTAATGGCTATCTCCAACCGTTAAGAAGTTACAGCCCTTTCAATTTTAGGGGAGGTTGGGGAGGGGAGGGTATATAAATTTCAACGCCCCTCAACAATAGTAACGTATTATAAAAATCAAAAAGCTGCTACGTGTTCTAGTTTCCGAGATAAAATGGGGGGAGGGGCGAAGGAGGGGAGAGTGGGGAGTTTTAAAAAAAATATTTCAACTAACGCATTGCTCCTTTAAATGAATCTGAAAAAAAAAATGTTCCAAGTCTCTTCACTTTCGAGATCTTCCTAAAGGGGGGAAGAGAGGGGCAAGGGGCCAATTTCGAAAACTGATTTTTACTTTTCCTAGCTTCCTCTATACGAATCCGTAAAAAAAGTAAGAAATGGGTCTCATAGTTTCCGAGATACGATAGAGAGGTGGAGAAAGGGGGGCAAAAAGGGGAAGTTTGGCACTTTCCCTACTCGTGAGAGACAGTTGTGTACGAATCTGTCAAAATATACTCCCCTCCCCCTCCACCACCTAGGAGAACAATATGTCAGTAAGTGAGGTTTCGGAAACCGGAAATGGCACGACCGCCATCTTGAATTTCTAAAATGTCACAATTTTTATAAAGTACCTAACCAAGATAATGTGTACCTGTCAGTAAAAACACGGTGGCTGTACCAGTGCCGGATTTATATTTTTTTTGAGTGTAGGCCACTTTATTTTCGCCGCCCCATGTACTTTTCTAAAATAATAATTTTCTATTTGCAGTAAGGTAGGTAAGCACTAAAGTTAAATAGATGAATGAATTAGTCATTAAGAAAGAGCGTAAACGAATAAGTATTTTTTACGGGACTTTTTAATAGCAGAATCATCTTTATTACCATCATAGTTTATGGTGTTCATTATCTCTGCTTTTGTGTAGAGAAGAGCTAAAGGATTCGTTTTTTCTTGTGACAATGAAGACCTTTGATAATTTTTCACGCGTTTTAAATAGGAAAAACTCTTTTCCGCAGATCAATTATTAGCCTGAGTGGAAAGTGCGATGCGGAGAGTTATATCCAAGCCCAAGCTAAGCTAAACATTAGACAGAGATTGATTCCTTAAAAACCTTGAGAGACTGAGTAGGTACTGAGTTTGATCTAGACTTCACTACACACTCTGCAACTTCTTGAACCAATTCGTCCTCTAAATCATTGGTGTAATATTTCACAAGAGACTGGGCTTTTTCTGTAACTCTTTGTGTTTGAACGTTCAGTAATTTTTGTTTAAAATTAATGTTTTTCCTTAAAGTGTAAGTATTATGCCGTCTCTGTATTTCAGCCCTCCGTCTATCAAGGACGACCAAAAAGGTGTTCACCCTGAAATAATCTCTGGAGCCGGAGGGTATTTCAGGTTCTTCATTCAATGTTTCATCCGTCATTTTTTTTCTTATAAGTTGCCTCTTTATTTTACCTTGAAATTGCGCTCATCTATTTCTGCTTTTTCTGCGAAATAGACAAAATCTTCTCGCTCTGCTATTGTAAACTCTACTAGAGATCCATAGAGATCAGATACCGTCAATGATGAGCTCTGAATATGAATACTCACTTTATTTAACCTTTCCAAAATAGCATTCCGAAAAAACGACCATGAACGCAGTTTCAAGTTTTTCTAATTTGATGCTAATTCCCTTTGCCTTATTTCGCTAGACGGGTTTCTCTGTAGTGTAATTTTCAATCATTTTTAGGGTTCCGTAGTCAACTAGGAACCCTTATAGTTTCGCCATGTCTGTCCGTCCGTCCGTCCTCGCTTAATCTCTGTGACCGTTAGCACAAGAAAGCTCAAATTTAGTACCAATATGAATATCAATCACGCCGACAAAGTGGTAAAATAAAAATTGGAAAAAAATGTTTTATTAGGGTAGCCCCCCTATATGTAAAGTGGGAAGTGATTTTTTTTTTGTTTCAACCCTAACGTGTGATATATTGTTGGAAAGGTATTTGAAATGAATAGGGGTTTCCTAAAATCATTTTTTGATAATGTCAATAATTTCGGAAATAATCACTCCAAAAGTAAAAAACAATGTGTTCCTCTAACTTTTGAACCATAAGTTTAGAAAATATGAAAAAAATTTGAAAAGTAGAACTTTATAAGGACTTTCTAGGAAAATTATTTTGAACTTAATAGAAACAACAGTTTTTGTACAAAAAAGACAAAAAGTTGTACAAAATAATTTCTGGAGTAAGTTTGTAGTATATTCGTATATGCAAGCATTTTTAAATAATGGATACCCACCTTTAAACTCATAAGTGGGAACACTTATTGTGACGGACGGGAAACTACGGAACCCTACACTGAGCGTGGCCCGACACGCTCTTGGCCGGTTTTTATAACTGTAATTACAGTACTCCCAAATTAATAATGCGCATGCAAATCTTCGCCAATTGTCGTATTCCCGGAAACACCCGAATCATTGAATCGGAGAGAGCCCTAAACAATGCACTTGCATTTTGTACCTTGTTCGAAAGAAACAGGAGTCAATGTCATATGTCATATCATGTGAAACAATTGAAAACAATTCGGGCGGTTGGCGGCTGTCACCGGTCAATCAAAGGTCCGTCAGTCGTCTTTATATATTGGTGGTGACTGCACGTGTTCTCTCTGTGTGGAATTATATAGAGCTGCTATTACACACCCTTCTTGGTTTTGTTTTCAAAGCTGAATTTAATTTCAACTTTAATTATCTTACTCAAATTGAAATAGCTTTTTGCGCACTTAGGTCGGTTAACTAGCGTCGGCGTTATGGGAATCGCAAAATAAGTACTGGATTTACTTAGTATAAACTGAGTTTATTAAAAATAAATTACAAGGAGCAAGAATACCGACCGACCGAACCCGGAGACGAGAAGTTACTGACTGAATTCTATATTTAAACAATTATTGAAAACTTGGGATACGGTCGGAGCGGCACGTTACAAACTAAAAAATGTACAAAGGTTTCTATAGCTAGGTAACACAATAAAATAGCACAGTAAAACAATAAACATATTAAAGGCTATATTACTCTAAATTCTTAAAACTAATATGAACAATAAGCAAACTGGGCAAGGCCCTACCATAAACTATTGTTATCCTTACATAAAACCTGCAATAAAACACCTGCAGGCTTGCCGTGAGAACCTAAAGCTTAAATTACTTACATACTAAGTTCACTGAAGTAATAACTATAATATTAATAAATAATTAATGAAGAAACTATAATTAATGAAGACGCCACAGTACCCCCCTGCCAGTGATCGAGATCACGAAAAACTGGCCTCGTAATAATCAGGGAATCGTACGCGTCTACCAGACCTTCGCGGCCCCTGCGGTTCAGGAACCTGAAGTACAGATGGTGAACATTGGGGAACTGATTCAGGTGCGGTTTGAGAACGTGAAGTGATTTCGGGAGCGAGATCTACGACAATATTAGTAGCGCTGTCCGGATGACAATTAGAATCCCTTAATAAATAAGCTGGTTTCAGTCTATCGATTGATACCGTAACCTCGCGGCCACGTATATCTAATACGAATGTTTTATCCTTCCTGGAAATGACTCTGTAAGGGCCGTCGTAAGGTTGCTGTAATGGAGCTTTGACTGTATCATTCCGCACCAACACGTGAGTAGCGTTATTAAGGTCCTTGAAAATGAAAGTGCTTTTCTGTCCGTGCTGTGTACTCGCGACAGGCTTGAGGTTATTAAAATGCGAACGTAGCTCTTTAGCAAATTCAGCCTGCGTAGTTTCGTTAGTCGGATTGTCACCTAAAAATTCCCCGGGGAGGCGTAAGCTCTGTCCGTAAACTAATTCTGCGGATGTGCTCTTCAAGTCCTCCTTCCAAGACGACCTAATTCCTAGCAAAACGGTCGGGAGAATTCGAGTCCAACTACTGGTTGCTGCATTGTGACACTTTAGTGCACTCTTTAATTGACGGTGGAAACGCTCGACCATGCCGTTAGCTGCAGGGTGATAAGCCGTCGTTCGAAAATGAGCCGTACCGATCAGGGCATTGAGATCTCTGAATAGATGCGACTCAAACTGTTTTCCTCTATCAGTTGTGATTCTAAGTGGTATGCCAAAACGAGCAATCCAATTGGAATAAAATGCACGGGCTACTGTGTCGGCTTCTTGATTGACAATGGGAATCGCTTCCGGCCATCTGGTAAATCGGTCTACCATAGTAAGACAATAACGGTATCCCTCAGAATAGGGCATTACTACAATGTCAATATGTACATGGTCAAATCGAGATGACGGAAGTGTAAAAGTTCCCGGCGTTGTAACGACGTGACGAGACACTTTTGATCGTTGACAATCAACACATGCTCTGGCCCATAGCTTACAATCAGAATTGATCGAGGGCCAAACAAATCGTTTAGTGATAAGCTTAGTCGTAGCCCTACTACCTGGATGAGAGGTGTTATGAAGCATATTGAACACGGACTTTCTGAATGGTTCCGTAATAAAAGGCCTAGCTGTTTGGGTAGAAAAGTCACAAAAAATTGGTTTGTCTGACTCTGGCAAATGAACAAGACGTAATTCAAGGGACGAGTTTTTATTGTCAATTAAGCTTTTAAGCTCCGCGTCATTTTGTTGCGAGGATGCAAGAGCTTTCCAGTCTATCTCAGTACATACTGACTCTATGCGAGATAGTAGGTCGGCCGTAATGTTGTCCTCTCCTTTGACGTGACGTATGTCTGTAGTGAATTGTCCAATAAAGTCTAAATATCGAAATTGCCTAGGGGAACATTGCTGATTTTTCTTTCTAAAAGCGTAAGTTATTGGTTTCTGGTCTGTAAAAATTGTAAAAGTTTGCGCCTCAACGTGATGTCTGAAATGTTTGACCGCGGCGTAGATCGAGAGTAATTCGCGGTCATAGGCTGAATATTTTTGTTCAGTAGCCGTAAGTTTCTTAGAAAAGAAAGCAATTGGTTGCCATTCATTATCGATTTTCTGTTGTAAAGCCGCGCCTATGGACATGTTGGATGCGTCACTGAAAATAGCAAGTTCGGCGTCAGGCTTGGGATGCACTAACAACGTTGCTTCAGCTAAGCTGTCCTTGCACGTCTCAAAGTCACGCTTAGCTTGGTCGTTCCAAGTAATAGGTGTTTTTCCTTTCTTGTTGCCGCACAGCAATTCATGTAAACTAGCTTGGCTACGCGCTGCATTAAGTATGCACCTTCTGTAAAAGTTCAACATACCTAAGAATTGGCGTAGCTGCTTTGCGGTGGTTGGTAAGGGATAGGTACGTATTGCTTCAACCCTAGTGGGGAGCGGGCGCGTACCTGCTGCTGACACTTGATAACCTAAAAATTCAACTTCGGACTTTCCGAACACACACTTTGCGGGGTTTATTACTACTCCATATTTCCTTAACCTAACAAATACAGTCTCTAAGTGTTTTAAATGTTCAGTTTCGTCACTAGATGCGATTAAAATATCGTCTATGTAGCAGTACACAAAATCAAGTTCACATAACACTTCGTCCATAAATCGTTGAAAAGTTTGTGCTGCATTACGCAAGCCAAAAGTCATAAACTTAAACTCAAATAAACCGAAAGGTGTAGTTATTGCTGTCTTTGGAATGTCCTCTTCAGCGATAGGGATTTGGTTAAACGCACGCACTAGATCTAATTTTGAAAACACTTTTTTTCCACTTAAGCACTGGGCGAAGTCTTCTATATGTCGCACTGGGTATTGGTCGGGCACTGTTCTTTCATTCAGACCACGATAGTCGCCGCAGGGCCTCCACTCGTCTTCACACTTTGGAACCATATGTAGTGGCGAAGCCCATGAACTTTTCGACGGTCGAGCGATGCCTAATTTTAACATCGACTCGAATTCTTTCTTTGCTGCTATCAGGCGGTCCGGAGCTAAACGCCTAGGCTTCTGTGCAACCGGTTGACCGGGTGTTACAATTATGTGGTGTTGAGTATTGTGTTTGACCGTTTTCTGCATAGTCCCATCAAGGCGAGTAATGTCGACATATTGTGCTAACAGATGGTGGTACGGCGTTTCACCGTTAACGGTTTTGACTGACTCAATTTTGCACCCAACTACCTGTCCATTAACGGTACACTGGGTGGTTGCATCTACAAGTCGTCGGTTGCGTGCATCGATCATTATATTATAATGTGCTAAAAAATCGATTCCAATTATTGGTCTAGATACATCTGCCACCACGAATATCCACGGGAAATCTCTGCGTAGGCCTAGGTTAAGCGTGAGTGGGATCGTTCCATACGTAGCGATCTGTGTGCCATTAGCGGCCACTAACCCATAGGCAGACATTTGGCGAGCCGTATGGATCAGTGATTTTGGATAAACGCATAGGTCTGCACCGGTATCTACGAGAAAATCTACCTTACTGCTTTTGTCCTTTATAAAAATGCGGCGTGTGGGTGGCTGGGAGTTTGCGTCATCCGCCACTAATGACCCCCGCTCGCGTTTCCCGCTGGTGGTGATTTATATGCGCAGGGTTGCACACACTTCTCTGCTGCAGGGCCGAATTTATGATGGTACCAACACTTCCACCTTTCTGGTCTCGACCTTGATCGGCTTCTTGAGTGGCTGCGACTTGAACTCGGTCTGGAGCGGCTGCGTGGTCGGGACACTCGTAACTCGTCTAACTGAGCCTGCATTTGAGCTAGTATTACCCTTATTTGTCCTTCAGGCAGCGCTGCGGGCTCTTCTTGTGCAGCGGCTACAGTGGCGCAGATATTTCGGCCAGATCGTAGCTGTTGGTTTTCGTGGATGAGATCTGCCGTTTCCGCAAGGTGATTCAGAGAGGCATCCGTCTTTGTTATCACCGCGTTCTGCATGTCGTGAGCCAAACCTTTCATCCAGATTGCTCGCAGGACGTCATCCGTTACCGTAGAGCCAGCAAGAGTCTTTAGGTGCCGCAGAAATTGTGATGGCGTGCGGTCACCGATCGCCTGGTCTTCAAGCAAAAGCCGTGTTTTTTTCGCTTTTGAGTCACCAAACCTTGTCAGCATTGTCTGTTTGACATGTTGGTATGCATCTCCTTGGAAAGTCGGCAACACGGTTAATATGTCAGTGAGCTCTTCCATTGCTTCCGTATCTAGGGCGCGTACAACGCATTCAGTTTTTAAGCGCGGGCACGTTAGTCCTGCCAATGCCATTAAGCACTCTGCTCCGCCAAACCATATTTCTGGCTTGGCCGGATTAAAAGGCTTTAACACCACTTGACGTGTGTTCGCAGCGGGCTGAGGTTGGTCCTCACCGGCCATTTTGTTATAATATATTTATGTCTTTCGTGAACGAAAAACTAACACTTGTTCGCGCACAGGTTTCGCGATTCCGCGCACTAACCGAAACACTAGGTAACCAGATCTCTCAACGATAGAGATCACGTCGGGGTCACCACTTTTGCGCACTTAGGTCGGTTAACTAGCGTCGGCGTTATGGGAATCGCAAAATAAGTACTGGATTTACTTAGTATAAACTGAGTTTATTAAAAATAAATTACAAGGAGCAAGAATACCGACCGACCGAACCCGGAGACGAGAAGTTACTGACTGAATTCTATATTTAAACAATTATTGAAAACTTGGGATACGGTCGGAGCGGCACGTTACAAACTAAAAAATGTACAAAGGTTTCTATAGCTAGGTAACACAATAAAATAGCACAGTAAAACAATAAACATATTAAAGGCTATATTACTCTAAATTCTTAAAACTAATATGAACAATAAGCAAACTGGGCAAGGCCCTACCATAAACTATTGTTATCCTTACATAAAACCTGCAATAAAACACCTGCAGGCTTGCCGTGAGAACCTAAAGCTTAAATTACTTACATACTAAGTTCACTGAAGTAATAACTATAATATTAATAAATAATTAATGAAGAAACTATAATTAATGAAGACGCCACAAGCTTATTTTGTAAAATAGGTAAATATACTAACATTTTTCACGTTTTTTAATATTTTTGTAATTGTAATATTATTCTGGAATGATCAGTGCTGTAAATACTTTTGAACTGAGATTTTAATGATTAGATTTTAATGTAAACCTGTGTTTGAAAACCATTTTTTCTTCTTCTAGTATAAACCTTGTGTTATTTAAAGCTTCTTTTCTTCCATCATTACACCAGCTTCAGTATGAAGAAGTAAATCAATTCAACAAAGATTGTAGCATATTCGCAATCGTGTCGTTTTCCTCGCTATTTACTTACATCAAAATTATCGAATCAATTTCGTTACTGATAAATCAATATTTATCTCTTTTAGCACAAAACACATAATTCTACTTAATTATGCATGAAGAAAATGCACTTAACCACTCTATATACATATCGTCTTCCGACGCTCGGGGAATACGACCGTTGCCGAACAGTGACGAAGATTTCTATGCGCATTATCACTTTGGGAGACCTGTACTTCATCCCAGGAATCTCTTAGACTTTTACAGGCATCTGCTCTAGCGGACCAATGAGTGAGGTTCACTCTCTTGAGCGTTTTTTGTCTTTTGTTTTTCTTTTGTAATTTTTTCCAACGTTCGGTTGACTTCACGAAGAAAGTATATAGGTACCTCCTCTAGCAACATGAAAAAGTGGCAGGCTTCTGTACAAGACTCAGCGGCCGAGGTTCCCACCAAATTCAATGAATGAGCTGCACCAGGAACAAACATAGCAAATGGTGCTTGTTCTACAGTTTTAGCTCGTAAACCATTGTAAATCCCTGACATGTTAGAGGCATTATCATAAGACTGACCACGGCAATCTTTGAGATTAATGTTTAATTTTTCCAGCGCTATGGTATAATGGCATCAAACATTTCTTGAGCCTTGTGTCCTACAGAAGGTAAGAATTTGAGAAAGCTCTCACATGGTTCTCCATTTTCATCAAACATAGCTAAAAACAAAACACTCCCGACGAATTCACCTTTCAAACAAAAGAAACAAAAACAAAATCGGTTCATCCGTTCGGGAGCTACGATGCCACAGACAGGCACACACAGACACGTCAAAATTATAACAACTTCCTCATCCCTAACCTCAACCTCATCGTTTTTGCGTCTGGGGACTCGGGGGGTAAAAATAGGTAGGTACCTACAATTAGCTCAAGGCGAATCTACTCATTTTTCAAACAAAATCCCGTGCACACGATGTCCACATTTGTTTACCATCTATAAACAAAAAAAAATAAGCGACCTTTTTACATTATTGACATTTGTTTTACAAAAAATCTCAGGCTCTGTTAAGGACGCGTTTGCATATCTGACTAAAACTTTAAAGAATAAGCATTTTTCGGAAGCTTTTGCGGAAAAATGCAACTAAACCAAATGTAACTAGTAATTACAACAGATAGATTACTCCTTCATCTTCAAATAATAGTAGCTTTTTATTCGAAAATATTGGTTTGTAATAATGAAAAAATAAAATTTCTGTGCCTCTCCACACATAATTAACGATGTCGTGTTGAGTTTAGGATCAGTTTTCTTCTATTTAATAACATAAATTTATATATTAAAAAATTACGTATGTAAGCAATTATGTTCAACTCGAAATGGTGTTAAAAAAAACTACCAAAATGTAACAAACGCACTCAGAAAAAAAAAATCGCATCTATATTTTCAACAAATTTAGCTTAATCTGATGAATCTTATGGGCTTGAGTTAAGGGTTATTTTGCTTGTCACTGTTTTGGATTTAAAGCACAAAAATGTTAACAATATGTCTGTTGTTGTGTGTGAACAATAGAAGCGGTGTAATTCGTAAACGCGTCCTTAATGATCACAGATGTTTGACCACGTTGTTTCGACAAAAAGGAATGAAACAAAAAAAAAATACCAAAAAAAAAGTTTTTAAGTGTCTATAGCAGCCCGGCAGGGATTAAACGTATTAGTATAAAAAAAAACATGAGAAAACCAGTGAACTTAAATTGTTTGACTTTTATCCTCTAAAATCGAGTAAGTGTCCTCTGAAATCTGCCGCCCCCTAGGACGCTGCCGCCCCTAGGCCGCGGCCTATACGGCCTATTGACAAATCCAGGACTGGGCTGTACGTTGACTTTGGTAGAACAAAAGAATTCGCCAAAGTTGGGTCTGACCTGAAAATTCAAGCTCCAATGGCTCTCGGGGTTGCCAGCTGAGAGTGATGAAAATGGCCAAAAGTCAATTCGGGCACCCTATTCTTGGTGATTATGTAAAATTTATTTTTAAAATGTCGTCATTTCTACTTTTCACGTTTTTGGGAAAAATCTGGAAAACTACCCCAAAAGCGGGGAGAATTTTTGCAACAGGCAACACTCCTCAACGAAATAAACAACCGGTTCATACAACACGATCCTGTCGGGGGATGCCAGCTGTCCCATTTATTGTGTCGAAAATTTGAATTTTTCGTTATTTCTACAAGATGGCCGCCACACTGTCCGCCATCTTGTTTTTCTGAAATGTCATAATTTCGCCAAAATTTTAAGGATATAGGCTACCAATTGGTGTACTTGGTGTTGCCAACTTTTGAATTTGGTAGAACAAAAAAACTCGCCGAATTTGGGTCTGACCCGAAAATTCAAACCCTGATGGCTCTTGGGGTTGCCAGCTCAAAGTAATGAAAATGGACAAATGTCATTTGGGAGACCACAATGTTGCCGGCTAGTCAAAGTCTCTATTTAAAATGTCGTCATTTCTACTTTTCATGTTTTTGGGGAAAATCTGAGAAAGTACCCTAGAAATAAGGAACCCCTAAATCAGTATGGAGCAGTCTAAGAACCCTTAAGATTCGCTAAAACAATCACACACAACCTTCATTAAAAACTCAGACCTTTATGCTATCCTGACCTTATCTCTACCACCACTGGACAGGTTTTGAAACTTACTATAATATTTGTTCAAACACCTAATGGCTATCTGTAACCGTTATAAAGTTACAGCCCTTTCTTTTTTTGAGAAAATATTTTTTCCGAATGTAAGTCACTTCTGAGTTACGCTTCACCCACTCAACCTTGGTTACGCAACGGAGGAAACTGGCTCGCTTCACTCGCCACCTCTCCCTTCACTCCACTCGGTCTCGCAGGTTCGCTCCATTCAGGACGTACCTACGTTCGGAAAGCTATCGTTACCGTACCACCACTGAAGACCGGACAAGTTTTGACGCCTACTATATAATTTGTTCAAACACCTAATTGCTATCTCTAATCTAATCGTTATGAAGTTACAGCTCTTTCAATTTTAGGGGAGGTTGGGGTGGGGAGGGGAAGTTTTTTCAGTTGTATAAAAAGGGGTGAAGGGAGGAGCTGAAGGGGGGAAAGGGGGGAGCTTTGAAAAAATATTTTGGCTAACTCTAGGCCTCTTTTCATGAATCTGAAAAAAAAATCCAGGTCCCTTATTTTTCGGGATCCGCCTACAGGGGGAGAGAAGGAGGCCAAGGGGGACAACTTTGAAAAAGTATTTTTACTTTACCAAGCCTCCTCTATACGAATCCGTAAAAAAACAGAACACGGGTCTCTTAGTTTCCGAGTTGTGAGATAGGAAGGGGGGCGGAAGGGGGGCAAAAAGGTAGTGTTTGGCTCTTTTACCCTACACGTGGAAGTTACTTGTTTACTAATCCAAAAGCCGTTACAAACTAATACCCCTCAGTGGGATGAACCGCTTGAACGACCCCAGTCAGACAAGGTTTCGGAAACCGGAAGTTGCACGTCCGCCATCTTGAATTTCTGAAATGTCATAATTTTGCTAAAGTAACCAGGATATAAGCGACCTATCAGTAAAAACACGATGGCTGTACCTTGACTTTGGTAGAACAAAAGAACTCGCCAAAGTCGGGTCTGACCCGAAAATTCAAGCGTTCTCAGGGTTGCCAGCTGATAGTGATAAAAATGGTCAAAAGTCATTTCGAGGGCACTTCATTCTTGGTGGTTGTGCAAAATTTCCATGAAAAATGTCGTCATTTCTACTTTTCATGTTTTTGGGGAAAATTACCCCAAAAATGGGTAGAATTTTTGCACCAGGCAGCACTGCTCGACGAACAACAACAACACTCAGGCAACACTCCTTCCTTGACTATCAGTAGTTACCTACTTTTATTTTGATAAAAATATTACATATCAAACACTGTCATCATGTAAAATAGAAATTACACTAAACAGATGGTCGGATCGGGCGGTCTAAAAAAAAAAGCTGCCGCCCTATCTTCCGTCAGCCATGTCGTCGGAGCTCCGCCGGCCTTCGGCCTACGCTCCTCATGTCCCAAATTCGGATTTCTGGGACATAAAGTTGTAATACTAATTCGGACCAATCATGGTGGTCGACCTATGCAGGGCAATATATAGACCACAAAATAATAGACCACGGGCCGTCGGGCATTACTAATAATGGCCGGTCAAAGTGATAAATTAATCACTTTGCCCATCGCTCTTGGGCATTATTAATAATGGCCGGTCCTTATTAATAATGCCTAGTTAATCACGTTGCCCGTAACATGCATATCATTCTATTCGGTTCGGTTCGGTTTCGTGTTATTGAGAAGTATTCCTGACCCTTATAAAATTTTGAGAATCCATAGTAATCCTTAAATGAATTGGAAAATCCGTTAGATAACTCCGTTTGAAGCTTTTAAAAAAAAAAAAAACTTTTTAAGCATTTTGAAAACCTTTACCTTTAGAGCTGAGCAAAAACCCTAAACCTAAAGCCCTAAGGAACCCCTAAATTATTATTAAGCAGTCTAAGAACTCTTAAGATCCCCTTAAACAATCTAAAACCTTATTTAAAAAATTAATTAAAAAAATATAAAAAACCCGACTGCGTAAAAATAACTAAGTAATAACTTTAAATAAAAACTGAAAAGAATAAAACAAGTTTCGGAGACAGAACATATTTACTGCAACAGTCGGGACCCAATAAAATAATCTAGACCAAAATCATTACATCCAATATGGGTCCCGATTGTTGCAGTAAATATTATGTTCTGTCTCCGAAACTTGTTTTATTCTTTTCAGTTTTTATTTAAAGTTATTACTTAGTTATTTTTACGCAGTCGGGTTTTTTATATTTTTTTAATTAATTTTTTTTATTTTACACTTTTTAGTTACTTAGATATACCAATTAAAAATCCTCATGATGAGCCCTTTATCGAGCCGATCAGGCTGCATGAAGAGCGTGCCAAACATTTGAATTTGGCGCAAAAATCCGCATTTTTTTTTACTTTGATATACCCAGTGTCACTCTCACAGTAAATACAAATCTAACGACACCTGTCAAGCTAAAATCCATCGAGCCGTTCAGGCTGCAAAGCTTGCTAAACATTTTAATTTGGCGCCAAACATCCGTCATTTTGTTTTTTTTATTTTCATATACTCAGTAACACTCTCACGTTTAAGACAAATCTAACGACACCTCTCAAGTTAAAATCCATCAAGCCGTTTAGGCTGCAGAGCGTGCCAAAGAAATATACCCACATACATACATACACTCGAAAAACATAACCCTCCTTCTGGCGCAGTCGGGTGAAAACTTAGACATTTTCCCATTAAAAAAAACATTACCCTAAAGTACCTACCACCGGAAAGCTATCGTGACCTAATACCTACGCTACGGGATTCGCCGGCTCGCTACACTCGCTCGCTCCTCCCTTCGCTTTACCGATACCACCCCCGGACAGGTTTCGACGCCTACTATAATATTTGGTCAAGCACCTAACTGCTATCTCTAACCGTTATGAAGTTACAGCCCTTCAAATTTTAGGGGAGGTTGGGGACGGGAGGGGGGAGTGTAAAAATGTCAACGCTCTTCAATAGTTTTAGGTAAGAATAAAAACAAAACCGCTACATGTCTTAGTTTCTGAGATACGATGGGTGGGAGGGATGAAGGGGGAGAGAGGGGGGTTTTGTGAAAAATGATTCTTTCTAACGCATTGCTCCTTTATGTATCTGAAAAAAAAAGTTCCAATTCTCTGAAATTCCGAGATCCGCCTAAAGGGGGGTAGAAGGGGGGCAAGAGGGGTAACATTGAAAAATGTTTTATACTTCCCCGAGCGTCTTCTATACAAATCAGTCACGGGTCTCTTAAATTCCGAGATACGATAGGGAGGGGTGGGAAGGGGGGCAAAAAGTGGTTTTGCACATTTTCCCTACTCGTGAGGGTTACTTGATTATGAATTTGTCAAAATAAGATGTCAATGATGTCAGTGAGTGGTATTCGAACAAGGAACTAAAATGTCACAATTTTTCTAAAGTAACCAGGATACCTGTCTGTAAAAACACGGTGGCTGTCCGTTGACTTTAGTAGAACAAAAGAATTCGCCATAATCTTAAAACTCTGAACAATTTAAAAACTCTGACCTTTTCCCATTACAAAAAAAACATTACCCTAAAGTTTGCTTGTCTTCGCCCCTGTCGTGGATCTACCTACCACCGTACAGGTTTTGACGCCTACTATAATATTTGTTCAAACACCTAATGGCTATCCCTAACCGTTATGAAGTTACAGCACTTTCAATTTTAGGGGAGGTTGGGGAGGGGGGGGGTGGTTATACATACAAATTTCAACTCCCCTCAATAATAAAATACAGTAAAAATCAAAAAGCTGCTACGTGTCCTTGTTTCCAAGATACGATGGGGGAAGAGGTGAAGGGTAGGGAGAATGGGATGTTTGGAAAAAAGATTTTGACTCACGCATTGCCCTTTTATATAAATCTGAAAAAAATATGATCCAGGTCTCTTTACTTCCGAGATCTGCCTAAAGGGGGGAGAAGGGGGAGGAGAGGGCCATTTTTTTAAACTGGTTTTAACTTTACCAACCGTCCTCTATACGAATCCGTAAAAAAAAAACAAAATACTGGTCTTTTACTTTCTGAGATACGATATTGAGGGTGGGAAGGGGGCAAAAAGGGGAGGTTTGGCACATTTCCCCAACTTGTAAGAGTTACTGAATCTGTCAAAATATATGCTCGTCCCCCTCCACCATATGGGAGAACAATTATGTCAGTGAGTGGTAATCGAGCAAGGTTTCGGAAACCGGAAATGGCACAGCCACCATATTGAATTTCGAAAATGTTACAATGTTTTTAAAGTAACCAGGATATAAGCTACGTGTCAGTAAAACACGGTGGCTGTACGTTGACTTTAGTAGAACAAAAGAATTCACCAAAGTCCGGTATGACCCGAAAATTCAAGCCCCAATAGCTCTCGGGGTTGCCAGCTGAGAGTGATGAAAATGGTCAAAAGTCATTTCGGGCACCCCATTCTTGGTGGTTATGTAAAATTTCCATTTAAAATGTCTTCATTTCTACTTTTCATGTTTTTGGGGAAAATTACCCCAAAAGTGGGGAGATATTTTGCACCAGGCAACACTCCTTAACCAAGTACACCACCGGTTGATACAACACGATCCAGTCGGGAGATGCCAGCTGTTCCATTTATCGTATCGAAAATTTGGATTTTTCGTCTTTTTTACAAGATGGTCGCCCCACTGTCCGCCATCTTGTTTTTCTGAAAAGTCATAATTTTCCTGAAATTTCAAGGATATGGGCTACTGACCGGTGTACTTGATGTTGCCAACTTTTGAGTTTGGTAGAACAAAAGAACTCGCCAAACTCGGGTCTGACCCGAATATTCAAGCCCCAATGTCTCTCGGGGTTGTCAGCTGAGATTGATGAAAATGGTCATGAGTCATTTTGGGCACCCAATTCTTGGTGGTTACCCAAAATTTTCATTTAAAATGTCGTAATTTCTACTTTTCACGTTTTCGAGGAAAATCTGGTAAAATTACCACAAAAGTGAAGAGAATTTTTGCACCAGGCAACACTCCTCAACCAAATTTCAAGGTTATAGGCCAACGACTGGTGTAAGTGGTGTTGCTAACGTTTTAAATCGGTAGAACAAAATTATTCGTCAAAGTTTAGTACAAAAAGTTTGTATGGGACCTATGAGTCGAAATTCATCCAAGTCTTTAGGAACCCTTAAATACGTATGAAGCAGTCTAAGAACCCTTAAGATCCGCTAAAACAATCTAAAACCTTCATTATAAACTCAGACCAATAAACTATCTTGACCTTATCCCTACCACCACCGGACAGATTTTGACACTTACCATAATATTTGTTCAAACACCTAATGGCTAATCTCTAAGCGTTATGAAGTTACAGCCCTTTCTTTTTTGAGAAAATATTTTTTCAGAATGTACATAGTCACCTCTGAGTTACGCTTCACCCACTCAACCTTGGTTACGCAATGGCGGTCGCCGGCTCGCTTCGCTCGCCACCTCCCCCTTCGCTTCACTCGGTCTCGCAGGTTTGCTCCATTCAGGACCTACCTACCATCGGAAAGCTATCGTTGCCGTACCACCATCGGAGACCGGACAAGTTTCGACGCCTACTATATAATTTGTTTAAACACATAATCTCTAACCGTTATGAAGTTACAGCCCTTTCAATTTTAGGGGAGGTTGGGGTGGGGAGGGGAAGGTATACAAATTTCAACGCCCCTCAATAGTTTTAGGTAAAAATCAAAAGATTTTTCAGTTGTATAAAAAGGGGTGGAGAGAGGGGCTCAAGGGGGGGAGAGAGGGTATTGAAAAATTAGTTTTACTAACTCTGGGCCTCTTTTTATGAATCCAAAAAAATAAAAAAAAACAAGGCCCCTATTTTTCGAGATACGCCTACAGGGGTAAAGAAGGGGGTCAAGGGGGACAACTTTAAAAAATGATTTTTACTTTTCCAAGCCTCCTCTATACAAATCCGTAAAAAAACAGAACATGGGTCTCTTAGTTTCCGAGTAACGAGATAGGGAGGGGGGAGAAGGGGGGCAAAAAGGTGAGGTTTGGCACTTTTACCCCACACGTGGAAGTTTCTTGTTTACTAATCCAAAAAACCATTACAAACTAATACCCCTCAATGGGATGAACCGCTTGAACGACCCCAATCGGACAAGGTTTTTGAAACCGGAAGTGGCACAGCCGCCATATTGAATTTCGAAAATGTCATATTTTTTTTTAAGTAACCAGGATATAAGCTACGTGTCAGTAAAAACACGGTGGCTGTCGCCAAAGTCGGGTCCGACCCAAAGATTCAAGCGCGAATGTCTCTCGGGGTTGCCAGCTGAGAGTGATGAAAATGGTCAAAAGTAGTTTCGGGCACCCCATTCTTGGAGGTTATGCAAAATTTCCATTTAAAATAACGTCATTTCTACTTTTCATGTTTTTGGTCAAAATTACCCCAAAAGTGGGGAGAAGTTTTGCACCAGGCAACGTTCCTCGGCAATACACACAACCAGTTCATACAACACAATCCAGTCGGGGGATGCCAACTGTAGCATTTATTGTGTCGAAAATTGGGATTTTTCGTCATTTCTACAAGATGGCCGCCACACTATCCGCCATCTTGTTTTTCTAAAATGTCATAATTTTCCCAAAATCTCAAGGATATAGGCTACCGATCGATGTACTTGGTGTTGCCAACTTTTGAGTTTGGTAGAACAAAAGAACTCACCAAAGTCGGGTCCGACCCGAAGATTCAAGCGCCAATGGCTCTCGGGGTTGCCAGCTGAGAGTGATGAAAATGGTCAAAAGTCATTTCGGGCACCCCATTCTTGTTGGTTATGCAAAATTTACATTTAAAATGTCGTCATTTCTACTTTTCATGTTTTTGGGGAAAATTACCCCAAAAGTAGGGAGAATTTTTGCACCAGGCAACACTTCTTGGCAATACACACAACCAGTTCATACAACACAATCCAGTGGGGGGATGCCAGCTGTCCCATTACTCGTGTCGAAAATTATGTTTTTTTGTCATTTTTACAAGATTGCCGCCACACTGTCCGCCATCTTGTTTTTCTGTAAAGTAACAATTTTACTGAAATTTCAAGGATACAGGCCACCGACTGCTGTACTTGGTGTTGTCAAATTTTGAGTTTGATAGAACAAAAGAACTCGCCAAAGTCGGGTCTGACCCGAAAATTCAAGCCTCAATGGCTCTCGGGGTTACCAGCTGAGAGTGATGAAAATGGTCAAATGTCATTTAAAGAACCTTAATCTTGCCGGCTAGTCAAAGTCTCTATTCAAAATATCGTTATTTCTACTTTTCATGTTTTTGGAGAAAATATGGTAAAACACCCTAAAAATGGGGAAAAAATTTGCACCAGGCAACACTCCTTGGCAATACACACATCCGGTTCATACATTACAATCCAGTGCGGGGATGCCAGCTGTCCCATTACTCGTGTCAAAAATTGGGATTTTTTGTCATTTTTACAAGATGGCCGCCACACTGTCCGCCATCTTGTTTTTCTTAAAAGTCATAATTTTCCTGAAATCTCAAGGATATAGGCTACATACCTGTGTACGTGGTGTTGCCAACTTTTGAGTTTGGTAGAACAAAACAACTCGCCAAAGTCGGGTCTGACCCGAAAATGCAAACCCCAATGGCTCTCGGAGTTGCCAGCTCAAAGTGATGAAAATGGTCAAATGTCATTTGGGGCACCCCAATGTTGCCGGCTAGTCAAAGTCTCCATTCAAAATATCGTTATTTCTACTTTTCATGTTTTCGGGAAAAATCTGGGAATGTACCCTAAAAATGGGGAATTTTTATGCACCAGGCAACACTCCTCAGCAAGACACACTACCGCTCCGTACATTTTAAACCAGTGAGATGTTGCCAACTGCACGAAAAATAGATTTGAAAAAAGTCGAAATTTCAAGTTTTTACAAAATGGCCGCCACAGCATCCGCCATCTTGTTTTTCTGAAAAGTCATAATTTTCCTAAAATATCAAGGATATAAGCTACCGAGCGGTGTGCGCGGTGTTGCCAACTTTTGAGTTTGGTAGAACAAAAGAACTCGCCAAAGTCAAAAAGTCCCAAAAATTAAAAAAATCAATATTTTTTGGGGTTGCCAACTAAAACCAACCAAAATGGTCAAATGCCATTTGGGGGACCCCAATGTTGTCAGTTAGTCAAAGTTTCTATTCAAAATATCGTTATTTCTAATTTTCATGTTTTTGGGGAATATCTGGAAAACTACCCTAAAAATGGGAAAAATTTTTGAACCAGGCAACACTGCTCAACAAAACACAGAACCGCTCGGTACAACTCGAACCCGTCGAATGTTGCCAACTACCCTAAAAATGGATTTGAAAAAAGTCGAAAATTCCAACTTACAACAAAATGGCCGCCACACTGTTCGCCATTTTGTTTTTCAGAAATGTCACAATTTTTCTGAAATTTCAAGGTTATAGGCCACCGACTGGTGTACTTGGTGTTGCCAAGTTTTGAAATCGGTTGAACAAAACAATTCATCAAAGTTTAGTGCAAAAAGTCGAAGATTTCAAAACGTCCCAGCGCAGCCGCCATCTTGTTTTTTTTTTTTTTTTTACTTTTTTTTTAAATCATTCTAGATTTCAAATGGGACCTATGAGTCGAAACTCGTCCAAGTCTTTTCCCCACCGAAACCGGAAATGGACTCGGCCGCCATCTTGGATTTGAATCTCTTCTATAATTTTCCTCTACTCACTCTATGGTACTCTACATTTTCCCTAAACATTTCCCTAACCCATCTCTCACCCATTCCGAGAAACGACATGTCAATCAGTCAGTCAGTGAGTGGCTTTGTAGTTTTATATAATATAAACTAGTATTTGCGTGTTGCGCGAGGTGCAAGCACCTCGCGTGCTTGTGCTGGTAGATTTTTCACTTTAAAAACCCCTAAATCTAGTAAAAATAACAATTAGTACCATATAAAGTCTTCCACTTTTAAAACTCTATTGAAAGCCAAATAAAGCCCAAAAGGACCTGAAAGGTTTCCACTTGATTAAGCTGTATTATATGTTACGGGCAATTTGATAAGTCCGGGCACTATTAATAATGGCCGGTCTGTATTCATAATGCCCGACTCAATTGGGCAATGTGAATAAAACAGCATGATTAATCACTTTTCCCGGCAATTATGAATAATGCCCACCCTATCTTGGGCAAAATAATAAAATAGGTGAACTGTAGTGTTTTTGTTTATTAAATGAAATTAAACTTACTAAATTTTCATGAAAAGTTAACAAAAAATAAACTATTGAACATAGTAGTAAAAAAATAAACAGTTGAAAATGTAATAACATCAGTAGTTACCTCCTTTTATTTTGATAAAAATATTACTTATCAAACACTATGTCATCATGTAAAAATAGAAATTACACTAAACAGATGGTCGGATCGGGCGGTCTAAAAAAAAAAGCTGCCGCCCTATCTCCCGTCAGCCATGTCGTCGGAGCTCCGCCGGCCTTCGGCCTACGCTCCTCATGTCCCAAATTCGGACTTCTGGGACATAAAGTTGTAATACTAATTCGGACCAATCGTGGTGGTCGACCTATGCAGGGCAAGTATTAAAGAAAACAATGATGCTATCTCAAACACTGACTTATAACATAGAGAGACCACGGGCCGTCGGGCATTATTAATAATGGCCGGTCAAAGTGATAAATTAATCACTTTGCCCATCGCTCTTGGGCATTATTAATAATGGCCGGTCCTTATTAATAATGCCCAGTTAATCACGTTGCCCGTAACATACATATCATTCTATTCGGTTCGGTTCGGTTTCGTGTTATTGAGAAGGTATTCCTTGCCCTTATAAAATTTTGAGAATCCATAGTAATCCTTAAATGAATTGTAAAATCCGTTAGCTAACTCCATTTGAAGCTTTTAAAAAAATTATTGAACTTTTTAAACATTTTGAAAACCTTTACCTTTACAGCTGAACAAAAACCCTAAACCTAAAGCCCTAAGGAACCCCTGAATTATTATGAAGCAGTCTAAGAACTCTTAAGATCCCCTTAAACAATCTAAAACCTTATTTAAAAACTTAGACATTTTCCCATTAAAAAAAACATTACTCTAAAGTTTGCTTATTGTACCTACTGCCGGAAAGCTATGGTGAACTTATCTCTGCCACCACCAGACAAGTTTCGACGCCTGCTATTGTATTTGTTCCAACACTTAATGTCTATGTCTAACCATAATAAAGTTACAGCCCTTTCAATTTTAGGGGAGGTTGGGGAGGGGTGGGTAGGGTTATAAAAATTTCAATGCCCATCAATAGTTTTAGGTCAGAATCAATACGAATGCCTATGCGTGCGTAGTACTTATATAGTTGGTTGCGGAGCGTTTTGGCGTGGCGGAAAATTTAAAATTAGAATTCAAAATATTTTTTCCGTATGTAAATAGTCATCTCTGAGTTACGCTTCTCCCACTTAACCAAAGGCCGCGTGAAAATAACAGGTGGTGAGAGAAGCGAGCCGGCGACCTCCGTAGCATAACGACTACGGAGGTCGCCGGCTCGCTTCGCTCGCCACCTCCCCCTTCGCTTCACTCAGGACCTACCTACCACCGGAAAGCTATCGTGACCTTATCCCTACGATACGGGGGTCGCCGGCTCACTACGTTCGCTCGCTCCTCTCTTCGCTTTACCAGTACCGCCACCGGAAAGGTTTCGACGCCTACTACACCTATTTGTTCAAACATCTAATAGCTATCTCTAACCGTTATGAAGTTACAGCCCTTCAAATTTTAGGGGAGTTATGGAACGGGAGGGGAGAGTGTAAAAATTTCAACGCCCTTCAATAGTTTTAGGTAAGAATAAAAACAAAACCGCTACATGTCCTAGTTTCCGAGATACGATGGGTGGGAGGGGTGAAGGGGGGGAGAGGGGGGTGTTGTGAAAAATAATTGTGACTAACGCATTGCTCCTTTATATGAATCTGAAAAAAAAAATTAAATTCTCTGAACTTCCAAGATCCGCCTAAAGGGGGGGAGAAGGGGGCAAGGGGGGTAACATTGAAAAATTTTTTATACTTCCCCGAGCCTCCTCTATACAAATCAGTAAAAAAACAAAACACGTTTCCGAGATACGATAGGGAGGGGTGGGAAGAGGGGAAAAAGTGGTTTGGCACATTTTCCCTACTCGTGAGAGTAACTTGATTATGAATCTGTCAAAATATACCCCTCTCCCTCTCCACCGTCCGGGAGAACAATTATGTCAGTGGGTGGTATTCGAACAAGGTTTCGAAAACCGGCAATGGCACGACCGCCATCTTGAATTTTTAAAATGTCACAATTTTTATAAAGTAACCAGGATACAAGCTACCTGTCTGTAAAAACATGGTGGCTGTCCGTTGACTTTGGTAGAACGAAAGAATTCGCCAAAGTCGGGTCTGACCTTGAAAATTCAAGCCCCAATGGCTCTCGGGGTTGCCAGTTGAAAGTGATGAAAATGGACAAATAACATTTGGGGGACCCTAATGTTGCCGGCTGGTCAGTCTCCATTCAAAATATCATTATTTCTACTTTTCATATTTTTGGGGAGAGTTTCAACAATACACATAACGGGTTTATACAACACAATCCAGTGGGGGATGCCAGCTGTCCCATTACTCGTGTCGAAAATTGGCCTTTTTTGACATTTCTACAAGATGGCCGCCACACTGTCCGCCATCTTGTTTTTCTGAAATTTCATAATTTTTCTGAAATCTCAAGGATATAGGCTACCGACTGTTGTACTTGATGTTGCCAACTTTTGTGTTTGGTAGAACAAAAGATCTCGCCAAAGTCGGGTCTGACCCGAAAATTCAAGCCCCAATGGCTCTCGGGGTTGCCAGCTGTGAGTCATGAAAATGGTCATGAGTCATTTTGGGCACCCGATTCTTGGTGGTTACCCAAAATTTCCATTTAAAATGTCGTAATTTCTACAATTCACATTTTCGAGGAAAATCTGGTAAAATTACCCCAAAAGTGAAGAGAATTTTTGCACCAGGCAACACTCCTCAACCAAATTTCAAGGTAATAGGCCAACGACTGGTGTAAGTGGTGTTGCTAACGTTTTAAATCGGTAGAACAAAATAATTCGTCAAAGTTTAGTACAAAAAGTTTGTATGGGACCTATGAGTCGAAATTCATCCAAGACTTTAGGAACCCCTAAATCAGTATGAAGCAGTCTAAGAACCCTTAAGATCCGCTAAAACAATCTAAAACCTTCATTTTAAACCAATAAACTATCTTGACCTTATCCCTACCACCACCGGACAGATTTTGACACTTACTATAATATTTTTTCAAACACCTAATGGCTATCTCTAATCGTTATGAAGTTACAGCCCTTTCTTTTTTTGAGAAAATATTTTTTCAGAATGTACATAGTCACCTCTGAGTTACGCTTCACCCACTCAACCTTGGTTACGCAATGGAGGTCGCCGGCTCGCTTCGCTCGCCACCTCCCCCTTCGCTTCACTCGATCTCGCAGGTTTGCTCCATTCAGGACCTACCTACCATCGGAAAGCTATCGTTGCCGTACCACCATCGGAGACCGGACAAGTTTCGACGCCTACTATATAATTTGTTAAAACACCTAATTGCTATCTCTAACCGTTATGAAGTTACAGCCCTTTCAATTTTAGGGGAGGTTGGGGTGGGGAGGGGAAGGTATACAAATTTCAACGCCCCTCAATAAATTTAGGTAAAAATCAAAAGATTGTTCAGTTGTATAAAAAGGGGTGGAGAGAGGGGCTCAAGGGGGGGAGAGAGGGTATTGAAAAAATAGTTTTACTAACTCTGGGCCTCTTTTTATGAATCTGAAAAAAAAAAAAAAAAATGGCCCCTTATTTTTCGAGAATACGCCTACAGGGGTAGAGAAGGGGGTCAAGGGGGACAAATTTATAAAATGGTTTATACTTTTCCAAGCCTCCTCTATACGAATCCGTAAAAAAACAGAACATGGGTCTCTTAGTTTCTGAGTGACGAGATAGGGAGGGGGGGACAAGGGGGGAAAAGAGGTGGGGTTTGGCATTTTTACCCCACACGTGGAAGTTTCTTGTTTACTAATCCAAAAAACCATTACAAACTAATACCCCTCAGTGGGATGAACCGCTTGAACGACCCCAATCGGACAAGGTTTTGGAAACCGGAAGTGGCACAGCCGCCATATTGAATTTCTAAAATGTCACAATTTTTCTAAAGTAACCAGGATATAAGCTACCTGTCAGTAAAAACACGGTGGCTGTACGTTGACTTTGGTAGAACAAAAGAACTCGCCAAAGTCGGGTCCGACTCGAAGATTCAAGCGCGAATGGCTCTCGGGGTTGCCAGCTGAGAGTGATGAAAATGGTCAATAGTCATTTCGGGCACCCCATTCTTGGTGGTTATGCAAAATTTCTATTTAAAATAACGTCATTTCTACTTTTCATGTTTTTGGTCAAAATTACCCCAAAAGTGGGGAGAAGTTTTGCACCAGGCAACACTCCTCGGCAATACACACAACCAGTTCATACAACACAATCCAGTCGGGGGAGGCCAACTGTAACATTTATTGTGTCGAAAATTGGGATTTTTCGTCATTTCTACAAGATGGCCGCCACACTGTCCGCCATCTTGTTTTTCTGAAATGTCATAATTTTCCCAAAATCTCAAGGGTATAGGCTACTGATCGGTGTACTTGGTGTTGCCAACTTTTGAGTTTGGTAGAACAAAAGAACTCGCCAAACTTTGGTCTGACCCGAAAATTCAAACCCCAATGGCTCTCGGGGTTGCCAGCTCAAAATAATAAAAATGGTCTAATGTCATTTAAGAGACCCCAATGTTGCCGGCTAGTCAAAGTCTCTATTTAAAATGTCGTCATTTCTACTTTTCATGTTTTTGGGGAAGATCTGGTAAAGTACCCTAGAAATGGGGAAATTTTTTGCACCAGGCAACACTCCTTAACAAAACACATAACCGATCAGTACAACTCGAACCCTTTAGATGTTGCCAACTGCACGAAAAATAGATTTGAAAAAAGTCGAAATTTCAAGTTTTTACAAAATGGCCGCCACAGCGTCCGCCATCTTGTTTTTCTGAAAAGTCATAATTTTCCTGAAATCTCAAGGATATAGGCTACCAACCAGTGTACTTGGTGTTGCCAACTTTTGAGTTTGGTAGAACAAAAGAACTCGCCAAAGTCAAAAAGTCCCAAAAATTAAAATATTCAATATTTTTTGGGGTTGCCAACTAAAACGAACCAAAATAGTCAAATGTCATTTGGGGGACCTCAATGTTGCCAGCTAGTCAAAGTCTCTATCCAAAATGTCCTTATTTCTACTTTTCATGTTTTTGGGGTAAATCTGGTAAATTACCCTAAAAATGGGGAAATTTTTCAAATCAGGCAACACTCTTCAACAAAACACACAACCGCTCGTTACAACTCGAACCCGTCGGATGTTGCCAACTACCCTAAAAATGGATTTAAAAAAAGTCGAAAATTCCAACTATTTACAAGATGGCCGCCACACTGTTCGCCATTTTGTTTTTCTGAAAAGCGACAATTTTTCTGAAATTTCAAGGATATAAGCCACCGACAAGTGTTATTGGTGTTGCCAATTTCAGAAATCGGTAGAACAAAACAATTCGTCAAAATTTAGTGCAAAAAGTCGAAGATTTCAAAACGTCCCAGCGCAGCCGCCATCTTGTTTTTTTTTTTTTTTTACTTTTTTTTTTAATCGTTCTAGATTTTGGATAGGACCTACGAGTCGAAACTCGTCCAAGTCTTTTCCTCACCGAAACCGGAAATGGACTCGGCCGCCATCTTGGATTTGAATCTCCTCTATAATTTTCCTCTACTCACTCTATGGTACTCTACATTTTTCCCAAACATTCCCCTAACCCATCTCTCACCCATTCCGAGAAACGACATGTCAATCAGTCAGTGAGTGAGTCAGTGGCTTTGTAGTTTTATATAATATAAATAAATAACTAGTATTTGCGTGGGTGCGCGAGCTGCGCGCAGCTCGCGTGTTGTCGTGTTCTTGAGAAGTATTCCTCACCATCATAAAATTTTGAGAATCCATAGGAATCCTTAAAATAATTGGAAAATCCGTTACAACTACCCCTAAATCAGTATGAAAACCCTTAAGAACCCCTAAAACATTCTTAAACCTAATTCAATAAAAAAAAGTAAAAAAAAAAGAATTCATTAGAATCGTTAAAAGCTGAGTTACGCTTCACCCACTCAACCTTCGTTACGCTGCGGAGGTCGCCGGCTCGCTTCACTCGCCACCTCCCCCCTTCGCTCCACTCGGTCTCGCAGGTTCGCTCCACTCAGAACCTACCACCACCAAACAGGTTTCGACGCCTACTATAATATTTGTTCAAGCACCCAATGGCTATCTCTAACCGTTACGAAGTTACAGCCCTTTCAATTTTAGGGGAGGTTGCGGAGGGGAGGGTATACAAATTTCAACGTCCCTCAATAGTTTTAGGTAAGAATCAAAAAAAATTTCAGTAGTAAAAAAAGGGGTGAAAAGGGGGGGGGGGATGAAGTGGGGGAGAGTGGGAATTTTTTGGAAAAATTATTTTGACTTACGCATTGCCCCTTTATATGAATCTGAAAAAAAAAAATGTTCCAAGTCTCTCAACTTCCGAAATCCGTCTAAAGGGGGGAGAAGGAGGAAAAAGGGGTCAATTTTGAAAACTGGTTTTTACTTTCCCGAGCCTCTTCTATACGAATCTGAAAAAAAAAATGTTCCATGTCTCTTTGTTTTCGAGATACGATAGGGAGGGGGAGGAACGGGGGTGAAAAGGGGAGATTTGGCACTTTTCCCATACTCGCGGGAGTCACTTGTTTACGAATCTGTCAAAATATACCCCCCTCCCCATCCACCATCTGGGAGAACAATTATGTCAGTCAGTCAGTCAGTGGTAATCGAGCTTTATATAGTATAACTAGTATTTGCGTGGGTGCGCGAGCTGCGCGCAGCTCGCGTGTTGTCGTGTTCTTGAGAAGTATTCCTTACCCTCATAAAATTTTAAGAATCCATAGAAATCTTTAAAATAATTGGAAAATCCGTTACAACTACCCCTAAATCACTATGAAAACCCTTAAGAACCCCTAAAACATTATAAAATTATTATAAAAAAACCTAATAAAAACAAGTAAAAAACCTTACTTAAAAACTGAGACCCATTATAAAAAACATAACCCTAAAATTGCTTGTCGTCGCCCCTGAGTTACGCTTCACCCACTCAACCTTCGTTACGCTGCGGAGGTCGCCGGCTCGCTTCGCTCGCCACCTCCCCCCTTCGCTCCACTCGGTCTCGCAGGTTCGCTCTACTCAGAACCTACCACCACCGGACAGGTTTCGTCGCCTACTATAATATTTGTTCAAACACCCAATGGCTATCTCTAACCGTTACGAAGTTACAGCCCTTTCAATTTTAGGGGAGGTTGGGGAGGTGAGGATACCCTCCGTATACAAATTTAAACGCTCCTCAATAATAATTTATAGTAAAAATCAAAAAGCCGCTACTTGTCCTGGTTTCCGAGATACGATGGGGGGAGGGGTGAAGGGGGGGAGAGTGGGGAGTTTTGAAAACTGATCTTGACTAACGCGTTGCCCCTTTATATGAATCTGAAAAAAAAAATGTTCCAAGTCTTTCAATTTCCGAGATCCGCCTAAAGGGGGTGAAAAGGGGGGCAAGGGGGGCAATTTTGTGGACATTTGTTATTGCAGTTCTCGGCTCTAAAACACCCTGCGGCTCGGGTGTTGTAATTCCACCTCGAATGCATTAACAAACTTTCTCCACTTGTATCAAAATGTACTATTTTTGATGTGTTACGTTTTACGGTAGAATTCAATGTAACGTAAAACATATGACTAATACAGGGGTCATATTAAATTTATAAGTAAAGATTTAATGGTTTTCCTTTCATTTAATTTATCATGTTTGTTAGAGGGATTTGATCTTTATGATTGACCCTATCGATTGGTGCCATAAAAGTACAGGGTGTTATTTTTTTTCAATTTAGCCGGTTCGATT
The DNA here is from genome assembly GCA_905147715.2 of Xestia xanthographa. Taxonomy (NCBI): domain Eukaryota; kingdom Metazoa; phylum Arthropoda; class Insecta; order Lepidoptera; family Noctuidae; genus Xestia; species Xestia xanthographa. The sequence continues at coordinate 16,897,116 of LR990649.1, read as the reverse complement.
CCCGAGTGTGGCACGCGAATTTTCAAAATCTTTGAATGCAGATTAATTTCTTTTTAAAAATAAAGGAATGTTTCCTTTGAGTAAAATTTTCTATCTGCAGTATTAAGAGTACTTTCCCTCCAGGTGGCATTACAAAATTCCACCCTGTATATATAATATGTAGTGATAGTGATGTGTTTTTTGTTGTTGTTGTAAATTTCCAAAAGTCATAGAACAAAAGTGACAATTCAAACAACCGTGTCCGGTGACGACTCGCGTCAGGCGGAAGGTGAGCACGTCGGCACGTGGCCTCTCTCCAGCCACGACTTTCGTTACCATAAGTTATCATAAAGCAACCCCAGAACAATGACTGAGAATTAGCTGTGCCCGTAACCACGACAATAGTACATTTTGATACAAGTGGAGAAAGTTTGTTATTGCAATCGAGGCGGAATTATAACTCCCGAGCCGAAGGCGAGGGTGTTTTTGAGCCGAGAATTGCTTTGCAAAAAATAAAAAAAAAACATTCACCTCAGACTATAGGCATTGAACCAATTTGGACTAAGTATAGGTATAGTTATCTGGGGCAATTTTCATTCCTGCACACGTGCGGGAAAGTGGAAAAAATCGCACGCGTGTGAAATACATTGCATGTTGTACCTAATCGTAGTGCGTAAAGGACCAGTTTTCGAGGAAGTGTATTGAAAATAATGTCTTACTTTTTTAAGTTGAATCCTTAGCACATACTCATGATCATTTGATCTTTACGCACACCCAAAATTATAGAACAACGAAAAAAAAAAGAAATTAAAAATATAAGCCGAATAACTTTTAATTCACATTCAGTGGTATGTTCAAAGGATGCGACCGACAATATAGACATCTAGCGTCAAATCTCGGCATTTCATAACGCGGGAGTAAACCACGAGATTAAAGAGAACTACAGCCAACTGATACCATATTGTAGGACAACAGCCCACTCAGTACACCTGCTCTCATGAAATATTACGCTGAAACTAGATGGTGCCACTAGTCCAATAACTGTGTTGTTCGAAGAAAACAGGTTCTAGATTTTCCCTCGCAACATAAAATCCCTGAAGGGTTAGTTAGAAATGTATCTAATAGCACACCCACATTTCGGGGCGAGCTTATTGCCATCAATCGGTCACAAATCCAGTCGTCGTGGCTGTTACTGAGAAATTCCTGATGGAAAAACCCAAAAACAATTTTCTCGACCCGGGAATTGTATTTAATTATTTTATTAGAATAAATAGAAAACAATTATATTTTTCACTTCTCATGCTCTGAAAGTGCTTGTTTGTGCAGGATATAGGCTGCACAAAATCATAATTTTGTGCACAAGGGCATTAATGTATCTACTCATAAATGTATCTATATTAAGGCAAAGAAAATGAGCCATACAGCCAAACGCAATAAGAAGTTCATAGATAGATTTTTGTTATTTTATAATATTTACTTTAATTTATTTGCCTTATGTGTTTTTTAAGACATAAAAGACATAAAATATTAAATTTAAGTACCTACGGTAGGTTATTTAATTAATTTAAGAAAATTATTTTAAAAAAAAAAATTTAATAGTAGGCTGTATAGGTCTGCAGCCCAAGTCTAATATCAATGTCGTAAGATTTCAAAAAAAGAAAGCGGCGGGAAACAGCTCTTGTTTTTGCGTGTTTATTAATTTCTTCAATTTATACTACTGTTTTATTTCCTCGCAATCGAAGTGAAAAGCAGAGTTTATAACTCGTCCACAAAACCATTTTTATCCTCGACATTACAATCAGCCCTCGCCTTCGGCTCGGGCTGCTAAAAATCTCGGATAAAAATGGTTTGTTTTGTGCACTTGTTGTAAAATCTACTATTATTATTTTATTAGAACCTGCTACGACTCATATTTACACACACACCATTTCATTTTCCATTTTTTCATTTTTTTTTTCTTTTTTTTTTTCCATTTTCATTTTACACTCTTTGCCTTCTGTCCCCGAAGTGCTGGGTCTCCGCCGGCCTCCTTCGTCGGCCTACGGCCCGGTGCCCATGCCGCCCATAAATTGTTGTTGTCAGAAGTGGTTTTAACTTTAGTGTTACAACACTATTACCTGATGAGAAAAAAAGCGCGGGAAACGTTCAACTTGGCGGACGCGTCCTTTTTGAATTTAAGATAAATTATTTTAAAATACGCTATCGTAGGATCAGTAGTCTTAGTTTTAGTGCTCTATCTTCTTTATTTTTTATGTAGTTTTTTAGTGTTTTTTTTTCTTTCTTCGGTAGTGGTAAGTTTCACTCATAATTGTTGAAGCCGTGTAATGAACGACCCGCCAGACCCGGGGGACTTTGTTCCCCCGGCAGGCAATTTTGTAACTGTAAGCAATGAGTCGGGCATGGACACTGATGGGTCGTCCTCGGCTCGCCACCGGAAAAGAAGTCGCGTACATGTGTGCAAGCACTGTAATAAACGCCGTCGCACCCGAAATAACCACGGTTCCGAGTCGTCGGGTTGTGGTTGCACGGATCCTACAAGTCCTACAACTCTATCAGAACCTATAATTAGCTCTTTAATACCAACCATTGCTGCTGATATTCATGCTCCATCCGTAGCAGTTCCCGCGCAAATCGGTCGTAAAGAATACGACAAAACCGACACTGCACCATATATTATTCATTTACAGAAGAAAACTATTTCCCCTGATGATGGTACTACATTGCACCCAATCACATTTGGTAAGTTCCTTAAACACAACGCCTTTCAAAATGTTATAAATGGTAGCGTCAAAAAAATTGGGCGAAATAAAATTTCTCTCTCATTTTCCAATTCTATTCATTTTTCTATTCTTTTATTACACATAATAGTCTGGAAACATACAATTACAAAGCTTTCATACCCACTTTTAATGTTACGAGAATGGGTCTAGTGCGTGGCGTTCCTGCAGAATGGTCTCCAGAGGAAGTTATTGATAATATTACAGTTCCTATCGGGTGCGGTCCAATTCTAAAAGTCAGACGCCTTAATTTTAAATCCGTTGTTGGTGGTACAACCATTTGGAAGCCATCCCAATCCATAGTTGTTACTTTTGATGGACAGGTTCTACCTAAAAGAATCTTTATGTGTTATAATGCATTGCCTGTTGATTTATATATTTTCCCTACTGTACAATGCTTCAATTGCTGTCGTTTTGGACACACTAAAGTTCAGTGTAGATCTAAACCTCGCCGTTATAAATGTGGTCAAGGCCATACTGGAGATAGCTGTGAAAGGGAAATAGAAAATGCATCTTGCTGTCTGTGTTCTGGCTTTCACTATGCCATTAATAAATGTTGTCCTGAATTCTCTCGACAAAAACAGATTAAATCATACATGGCACATAGCTCAGTTTCTTATGCTGAAGCAGCAAACCCCCCAGTAACTAAATCGTATGCTGACACACTTTTATCTTCTCCTTCTAAAAATTTTGCAGATACTCCATCAATCTCTTCACCCAATAGAATGCAGACTTCAAGTAGTTATAAAAAGACTGTCTTCCTGAAACCACGCTCCCCACCCAAATCTATACAAGGTTATAATAAAGAGGCCCATAATGCTATTATTAACGATTTTACAATTCCCCAGCCATCTAATGGCTGTGGTTTTTCTGATAATCCAAATAATGATAAAAATGATGTCAACTTTTCTATTACCGATTTTCTCTCTGCATTACACAATCTTCTTAATCAATTCAACATCTCACCGTCCAACGTTGCCTCAACTTTCAATGTACCTCAATCTACTCATAATGGACAACACATCCAATATAGTCCAATGGAACTGCCGCAGTCTAGTAAACAAAAAGAGTGAAGTTATACTACTCTGTCAAGAAAGTACCGGGAAAACATCAATAATACACAAAATGTCTGTTATTCATCCAAATTTATTTTATCACCTTCAAAGTATGCTCCTTTAGAAACGATACACTTGCGCCAACGAATAATCCATTCATCAAAACATTTTTTAAACGCTGCTTCCGGAATTGAGTTCAGTTCTCGCCGCGAATTCTCCTTTATGTCTTCTATCGATTGAAAACTAGTGCCACAAAGTGGTAATTTGAGTTTAGGAAAAAGAAAAAGGTCAGCAGGAGCCATATCTGGTGAATATGGTGGTTGCTGGATGGTATTTGTTGAGTGTTTGGTCAAAAATTCGTTCACAATGATAGCCTTGTGCGAAGGCGCATTGTCGTGGTGCAAAATCCAAGAATTTTCTTTCCACAAAACTGGCCTTTTTCGTCGAATTTGCTCTCTTAAACGCCGCATAACGCTCAAATAATATTTTATTTACCGTTAGACCTTCCGGTAAGAATTTAGAGTGCACAACACTGCGATAGTCAAAGAAAACAGTCAACATGACTTTGACTTTTGATCGACTTTGGCGTGGTTTTTTCGGTTTCGGTTCAGTTGGAAGGCGCCACTCCGAAGCTTGTTGACTAGTTTGCATGTCAAACTCGTAAACCCACGTCTCGTCACCAGTAACAATGCGTTTCATGAATGTTGGGTCCGAACTGACTCGTTCTAGCATGTCCTCAGCGACTTTCATGCGATTGAGTTTTTGGAGAAAATTCAGATCTTTTGGGACTAGCCGAGCAGCAACATGTTTCATACCCAAATGATTAGTTAAAATGGTACGGATCGACTCGTGAGATACAGAAAGTTCGGCGGCTATCTCTCTCAGAGTTGAATGGGGATTTTCAGTCACTATTTTCTTCACTTTTGCGATGTTAACTTCAGTTGCAGACGTTGACGGCCTACCAGAGCGAGGCAAATCTTCCATCACATCTCGACCGCTTTTGAACGCTTTGAACCACTTATAAGCACGAGTTTTTGATAAAGTCGATTCACCGTAAGCCTTCTGTAACATTTTCAGTGACTCCGAACACGAAATTCCATTGGCGATGCAAAATTTAAGACAAACTCTAGATCTAACAACTACAAAAAAACAAAAATTTGAATTTGGAACCATAAACAAATCATCCATTCCCGATACTTTTTTGACTGAATGTATACCTTTTAAACAAATATGAGCCATTTATCTTTGCTTTAGCAGAGACTTGGCTCAAATCAAATCATATTTTTAAAATTAATGGTTATTTAACCATTAGGGAGGATAGATCTGATGGGTATGGTGGTGTAGCTATACTTATCAAGAACTCTATTCCTTTCTCTATCATTTCATTACCTCCTCATAGTGAGGAAATTTCTATTGTAGCCATTAAGGTGCACCAAACTTGTTTTGTTTCTATTTACATTCCTCACCCTTCTTCTTCTATCCTTCAAGAGATGAATAATCTCTTTTCTTTTCTTCCAAGGCCTTTCTTAATATTGGGGGACTTTAATTGCCATCACCAATCATGGGGTTGTTCTGTTTCTAATTGTCATGGAGAGGAATTACTAGATATTATAGACTCACATAACTTATGCATCTTGAACTCAGGAGCTGCTACTCGCCGTTCAGATCCCAACCAAAACCAAAGTGCAATTGACCTATCTATCTGTTCTTCAAACTTAGCATCTTCATTAACTTGGCATACTCTAACCTCCACTCATGGTAGTGACCATTTCCCATTTCCCAATAGTTATTTCTTATCCTACTTCCAAATCAAAGGCATCACCAAGGAGATCTAACTTAAAACATAAATTACCTAGTAGAAATAATAATGACTGGGACAAATTTAGAAGCATTGTTGACAGTAAGCTTTGCTCCTTGCCTGTAATTTCTGATGGCAATGAAAACAGCTGTGCTGAAGCTTTAGCACTTTTGTTAATCGAAGCTGTAGATGTAGTTTTTCCTGTAAAAATAACAATAATAGTACAATTCCCTCGCCTCCATGGTGGGACTCTGAGTGTACAGAATTAGTTAACAAACGTAAAGAGGCGGAATATAATTATAACCTTAATATGTCTGATATTAATTTTGAAACTGTTACTAACTTAATTAACGAAACTTATAAACTTTTTAAGAAGAAAAAATTTGAGTCTTGGCGTAACTTCTGCTCATCAATTTCACCGAATACTCACCCAACGATTGTCTGGCGTAATATCCGTAGATTTAGATCCATATACAAGAAGCCTTCACCTATACCTGATTCTTTAGCCAGCGAATTTTTAGATAACTTAGCGCCGCCTTGGGTTCCTGAGGCTATTAACCCTAACCTGTCCTTACCAATACTGTCAATAACCAACGGGGGATCCGTTGGTTATTGACAGTATTGGTACAACTAACCAAGACACCCATACGACCCTAGATGGCCCATTCACTCTTACTGAATTAAAGGGTGTTATTCATAAAACTAAGGATTCTGCACCAGGCAGTGATGGCATCCCATATTCCTTTTTTGCTAATTTAAATGATGACGTCCTCAGTTATTATTTACATCTTATCAATTCTATTATGATCACTGGAAACATTCCTGTTGAATGGAAACGTCAAATGGTGTTGCCATTTCTTAAACCAAATAGAATCCCATCTGACGCTTCTTCATACCGTCCCATAATTTTGTCTTCAGTTCTGATGAAATTAGCTGAACACTTAATTAAAAATCGTCTAGAATGGTTTGTTGAAAGTAAGGGTCTTTTGGCAGAATCACAATATGGCTTTAGAAAAGGTAGAAGTACCAGTGACTGTTTAAGCATTTTAACATCGGATATTCGGATTTCATTTTCTAATAATCATTCCACAGTCGCGGTTTTCCTTGACATTAATTCAGCTTATGATAATGTTGTATTATCAGTTTTACAAAATAAATTAAGAGCCTTACGGGTTCCATTGAATTTGTCGAATTTTATTATTAATATCCTGACTGAACGCTCTATTAGTATGTTAATTGGAGATCAAGAGGTATCTCACCTTGTGTGGAAAGGCCTCCCACAGGGTTCTGTGCTCAGCCCCCTTCTATACAATATATACACTTTTGATTTAGACTCGTCCTTAGCTGACCATGTTAGGGTTCTTCAATATGCCGATGATTTGTTGTTATATTCTTCAAGCCAATCCGTCGAACTGGCTAGCCAGGCTATTAATTCCGCATTATCTAATTTGGAGTCATGGTTACATCATAACGGCTTGGATATATCCACGTCTAAAAGCGCGGCCGTTTTATTCACCCGAAAGAGAAATATTCCCACAATAAATCTCTTCTTTATGCAAACTCCTATCCCGATTAAAGATAATTTCAGATATCTAGGTGTAATACTTGACTGTAAATTAAGTTGTGTACCTCATTGTGATTACATTGTTAACAAATGTGAAAATCACCTAAACATGCTTAGATGCCTTTCTGGTGTATGGTGGGGTGCGCACCCCTTTTCATTGAAACTTATTTATAACGCAATCATCAGAAGCACTCTGGATTATGGATCGTTTCTACTGGAACCTGGTAACGTTATGGCTTTTAATAAATTGGATCGCATCCAATCCAAAGCTCTACGCATTGTTTCGGGTGCTATGAAGTCCAGTCCCATTAATGCACTCCAAATTGAATGCGGTGAAGCACCTTTACATCTGAGACGACAATTCCTGTCTGACAAATATTTGTTCCGGATTCTTCAGTCATCAACTCATCCCCTCATTCCTAAACTAGACTCTTTAGTGTTACAAATAGAATCTTCTGACTACTGGTCCCATAAACGTGCTCCCTGTCTAGTTATAAGCTATAAAAAATTCCTTTCACTTTCTTCTCCTATTCACCGTTCCAATAAACTTCCCATGTTTAACTGTAGTTATGAAAGTTTACTGTTCAGCCCCACCCTAAATTTTACATGTGTTAAAAAATCAGACCCTGACAGAAATTCAAGTTTTAATATATTTTTGGCTGAACACTTAGAGTATCACCATGTATTTACGGATGCTGCCAAGCTTTCTCCTACGGGTTGTGTTGGGATAGGTACATATCACTCTCAATACGACATCGTCCAAAAAATAAAACTGCCTCTGGAAACTTCTGTTTTTACGGGGGAATGTTTCGGCATTTTAAAAACATTAGAATATTCTCGCTTTTTTAAACTCAAAAAAACTATAATTTTTACAGATTCTCAAAGTGCTCTTCTAGCCATCAACAAATCCCCTTTCGAACATAAATCGCAGTTCCCTATCATTTAATTTAATAAGAGAATTTGCGTTCAGAACCATCTCTGAGGGTAATTCAATCCAGTTTGCGTGGATTCCGGCCCATGCTGGAATCCACGGCAATGAAATGGCGGATACACTCGCCGGTGATGCGGTGCAGTGTGGAGACTTAGTTCCCTATGTAAATTTTAGCTCTGATATTGTGACTCTACCAAAAACTTGTCTTCGTGACACTTGGAAGATAGCTTGGGATATCAGTAGCAAATCGAAGGGATATTATTTTTCATTAATTCAACCTGACGTTCCGGAAAAACCGTGGTTTGGTAGGGCTGGGTTTGGTAAGATGGAGACATCCATTCTTATACGGATGAGGCTGGGTCATGTTTGTACTCCAGCCCATCTTGCCAAACTACATATCATTGACGACCCCACTTGTTCGTGTGGCACAGATGTGGGTGACTTGAACCACATTCTTTTCTCCTGTCCTCTATATGACCGTTCTTCCTTTCTCAGTGATCTATTATCCCTCCGTATTCCTTTTCCTACTTCAGTTCTATCTTTATTTTGTACAAATAGTTTACCTGTTTATAAATGTATAGCTTCATTCATTACCATTAATAATATTAAATTGTAATATTTTTTTTTTTTTTCCTCCTACTGATCCTATATTATCCCAAATTCCGATCTAAATAATATTTTTATATTCCTGTTTCCCTACCTTTGTAAATAACTTGACATTGGCGAGATGCACAAACCGTGCGAAGCCAGAAGAAAAAAAAAAAAAAAAAAACACTAT